>PYAF01005288.1:103413-137058 GCA_007407185.1 Glycine tomentella | reverse complement strand
TAATCAAAGAAAATCATTTAGAAAATTTAAAAAGGCTTTAAGTTTTTGGAAAAATAATATTTCACAGGAATAATCGATTACCAGGTTGGTGACATCGATTATTTTGTTCTAACTGCCTTTTGAAATCTAGACATGATCATTATAATCGATTACTCAATGATTTAATCGATTACAAAGGCAAACATTGAAAAGTTGTTCTAACTGCCTTAATCGATTACCAAATATTTTAATCGATTACACATATGTTTTGGTAAAAACTGTCATTCGGTTTTAATCGATTACAGGAAATCATAATCGATTAATTGGTCTAAATAGAAAAATCATAACTTACTAGTTTAATCGATTACGTGTCGGTTTAATCGATTAAACTATTCGTTCTTGGAATCTTGAACGAGATATAAGCATTTTAATCGATGGTTTTGGATTAATCGATTACATAGTCGAAATAATCGATTACAAGAGCTTATTTAATCGATTATTTTTGGTAAAAATTCTGTTATAAATAGAAGTCACTGCGATAGAAAATAAGAAGAAGAGAATTAACAAGTGCTTTTGAGATTTTCGTTTAGTGATCATTCACAAACAATCAGTGCTTTCATTAGTGATAAAATTCTGAGAAAGAAACATTGTAGAAGCTTCATAGAATCAATTACTCATGAAGATCATGTGTTGAAGTTTTTACTTTCAATCAAAGTCAAGAAAAGCTGCATATCTGTGATGTAATAATCTGCATTCTCATCTGTGATTCATTCATATTCATTCATCAATGGATTATCAGGTGATATCTTTTCTTGCTTAGTGATTGGGTTTTACAATTTATTTGTAATAGTGAAATCTTGTAACTCTATTGTAATGGGTTTCTTTCAAGCATAGAGATAGTGCTTCTCTGGGTTTTTCAACTGGGTAGAGTTCTCAGGTTGAAAGGGGTGTCTCTAAGGATCTAATAGTGTTTTAGATTGCTGAACTTTGTCTAGGGTTGACAAAGAGAGTTTTGTAATTTTGCTTGTAAAGAATATTTTGCAATAGTGGAATTTCTCTCTAGTTTTGAGTGAAGAACTGGATGTAGCCTCATAGTGTTTGAGGTGAACCAATATAAAATCTGTGTGTTCTTTAATTTTCTCAGTTGTACATGCTTATTACATTGTTTGTGAATCATATTCAAAGCACAGTTTGAGATACTCTATTTTCTGCATTCTTGAAAAGGGGAGTTGATTGAAAATTGATTTCTGGTATCAAAAGAATTTCTAATAAGTGATAAAGATCTTGTGGCTACTCTGATTTAAATTTTTAATTGGACAAAGTTTTTCAACCAATTCACCCCCCCTCTTGGTTGTTTTAAGTATTCATTTGTTTTTCACTATATAATGCTACTAAATAAGTGCAAATGATATATCGGGTCATATAATAACCAAGGCTAAAAAAAAAATTCCCTTCTGATTTCCGGCGTGAATAGCACCAACTGCGGCCCCAGTAGTGCCAGAAGTGGCGCCATTAGGGCCAGAATGCACCAGAAGGTCATTTCTCTCTTGAATCTGGAGCAGTTAGCACCAGAGTGGTGCGATCTGGCATGATTAGCGCCAGTAGCAGCGCTAGTAGCACGGGAGACGCGCTAGAGGCCATTTTCTCTCTAGAATCCAGCGCGGTTAGCGCCAGAGTGGCACAGTTAGTGTGGGACGCAGGCTGGGTCACTTAAAAAGACCTTTTCTCTCTCATTTGGGACAGAAACTCGCATTCTCTTCTTCTTCTCTGCGTTCCCACCAATGTTGAATGAGGAAAGCTTCACACCCACTCATGTCTTGACCAAAACACTTCACTTCCAACATGAAAGTTGAAGGAAATCACCCGATGAACTTGATTCCAACCTCCATTTTCCTTGAAAACCATCAAACGGAGATATCATTTTCTCTAGGGAACTTCACAAAGTTTGAGTCTGGAGGGGAAAGGAGGCGTTTTAAATACATTCAAGCTTGGAGAAGTTGTCCTCTAGCCTTCCTTGTCGTTTTAGAGGTAAGAAACACAACTTTTACCGATTATTTTAGAAATTGTTCTTGAGATGAATAGGAGGTTGTTGTGATGAAGGTTTGGCCTTGAAATTTTAATTTTATGGACTTTGGAATTTGGGTATGAGAAATGTATGTGATGGAAGAAGGTTGGTTGGATTGATGATATTATGATGTGTATAAGCCTTAGTGCCTACACAAGATGTGTTTAGGAGATTATATAAATGGTGAAAATGTGTTGAAGTAACCATTTTAACCATCTTGTTAATCATTGAAATGTGGCATGGATAGAGTATTGAACTATTTGAATTGGGTTACACAGAGTCTTAGGGAGACTCTAGTGCCTTGGTTAGTCCGAGATAGATCCTTCTAGGGGTCTGTAGATCACTAATTATGTGACTAGCCCTTATCACTTAGGAATAGAGGAAAAGAGGTTTTAATGGAAAAGAATTGTGTTTCTTTTCATTCAATGGTTGAGAACTATTATTGATTGATTATATACCTTTTGTAGGGCATGATATAGAGGTTACCGGTGGCTGTGACCACGAAGCCGGGAGAGCTGGTGTAGCACTAAGAGCAGGTAACCTCTTTGTTCTTGGGAGTGTTTTCCCTTGGCTGTGTTTCCCCATACTCCGAGGGAGTGATGGTTATTGTATGTCATGTGTATTAAAATTGTGTGTTACTGCTTTTATTGAGAACATGTATATGACATACACTGTGGTGATATGTTGTGTGATTGATGAGATTCTCTGGCTAGTAGAATAGACTAAATATGGACTTCCCTTGGAGCCAAAGTAATGTGGAACAACTCCTTGTGGTTAATTGAGATAAAAACCAGAGAGAATGTACCCGTCGCGGATGATCTTCATCAGGCCATGTTATATGTTATATATATATATGTATGTATGTATGTATGCTATATCTATGTTGCATTCTTGATGTAATGCCTCTCTTAGCTCACTCGTGCTTGATTGTTTTTATATGGAAATTCGTGTCCTTTCTGTATTATAACGTTTTTAGTTATAAATTTTCACGAAAATTCTTTTCGCTTCACTTGCAAATGATTCGTTTGTGACGTACATGGTTCTTCCTTACCACGGTTGAATTATAATAATAATAAGATACAATCCAGATACAGTTATCCAAAATAATACACAGACGGTCTACTACAAATTACATGCCACAAAATTACAGACTACAACAAACAGTTCATCAAAAACTTCTTCAACAATCTTCATCAACAGCTCATGCTTTCCTGTTCCTCTGCTTGCCCAAATGAATTGGGATCATCACAGGTGTCAACCACAGACACAACTCGGGTAAGTTTATGACAAACATAGTTTGAATAATATATATAAGCACATATGGATAAAATCTTAATTATAAAAAGACCACACAACCTATACAGTATACAGATCATCAAACAGTAACCCAACTATGTGATGCACAAGATGCATGCTCATCTTTATATATGATGCATGACTGAGATCTCAGCTTATCATAAAATCATCAACATTAGTGATCACAGTCAGATAGCCCCAATCACTGGTCCAGAACTTGCATGATCAGTCAGGGTGTCACAGTGGTGCACAGGAAAGTCACCCACACTTCATGTGATCATCATGGGTGGCGTGAGTTCCTCACTGCCAAAGCACCCCCCAGCTCAGACTCCTCACTGTCTGAACGCTCATACTCAGTTCCTCTAACTATCTGACATACAACTCCACGGTTTAACCCCTGCAAGGCATCAACTCCACGGATTAACCCCCGCCAAGCATATGCGTATGAAATGCATGAATGATCTACTTTTATTACATCTTTAATCATTATTCTTCTTCTCAAATCACATATACCTCAAAACTCAACTTATGGCGTATGCTTTTTAAATCACAATTAAAGCTTCTTTTAATCATCACATACAGTTTTTCACCACAGCCCAAGCATACAGCCATATTCTTTAAATTCTTCTCAGATAAAGGTCATACAACCATAGTCTACTCCATACCATACAGTTCTTAGAACAAATCATAATTTATCAAAATTTAACTATTTCATTTACTTAGAGCAGTTTTATCTCTTGAAGTCAATTCATCAAACACATGGTGGGCTTTTTATAGAAAACACTCAGCAACACATGAAATAACACACAACTTTTGTTTTAAATATTCAGTCATGCAAACACACTTCAAATCCAACAGTAAAGCATCAAACCAACAATAAAAATTCAAACAAACACCTTTTAAACATATTTCATTCATTGTGACAAATTATCAAACACATGGTGTGCAACCTTGAATTCATAGAATACAAAGAAAGCTACTTTAAACTTTAATCCTTATGAAGTTCAACGAATAAACCAACATGTTCTCCATCAATTTCTAGCATCAAAACAACATATATACACTTAAGGAAACATAGAAAATTTCGGCCACATCAAGGCTTAGGGACATATTCTATTTGACAATTTTAAACCACTTTTCAAATTGTAAATCACTTTAAATTTCATTGGTTAGGTTAGTTTTTAGTTTATTTTAATCAATAATTATTTCTAAGACTAAGATTAATATTAATTAATCACCTACCCTTCATGTAGCAATTCTTGGGTTCTTTGAGGCATTTCATCAAATATCTTGTATACAAGACTTAATTTTTATAAAGTCAACATACTTCTAGGAATAAAACATGTTTCCAACCAAGTTTATCATCAAAATAGATATAGATACATAGAAGGATTTCAGCCCATCATCCAAATTATAGCAACATAGTCTATTATCCCATTTTAATTTCAAAACCATATAAGAATCTTATTCAAACTTTGAATATCATAAACTCCCCATACCTTTGCTTTCTTTCTCAAATTTGAACAACTCCTCCTTTCTTTTCCTTTTGATTCCCATGTGAACTTGTTAGGATTAGGAGTCTTGATTTTCTTTTTAAGTAGAAGGGATCATTTGAAAGTGATAGAAAGGTTTAAGTAGGAATGGTGCAAGGAAGGCTATGGCACGACTATGCTTTGTTTTGCTTTAGAAATAGTTTGGATTTGTGTTGAAAGTGGCAAGGCTACGTTCACTCCCTTAGACCAGCCATTCCCACGATTCTTTCTCCCTATAAATTGCTTCTTAAAATGTTATTGAAAGCCTATGGTCCGTCCACCTCCTTAGTGAGATTTTTTGTGCTAAAAATCTTGCTTTACTTTCCACTTGGTTAGCTTTTCATTGGCTAAGTAATTACTTGCTTCCAAGTGGCTTTATTCTCCAAGTTTCTAAAGTTTTCTTCATTCTTGCTTGAAGTGCACGGTCATAGTGGATTTTTAGAGCAATTGTGTTCAATTTTGGCTTGAAACCGTGGAGTAGCTTTAGTTTTAGGATTTTTGTGCTTTTGTTTTATTTAACATATATTCTTATATTGACTAAAATTATTTCTATAATTTATTAAAGCCTAATTCCAATTGCTTTCTTAAAAGTAAAATTCTAAATTTATTAGAAACTAGCTTGAATCTTAATTAGCAATTTAGGATATCATTTAACTTTTCTCCCATGGTCTTTTATCTATATTCTTATTGATTAATTTTGCCTTGGATTATTAAAATTACTAAACTAACTTATTTAGAATACATATTCTTCTCATAATTAAGAGAAAATTCCATAGATTATGTCTATCCCCTTCTTATAATTTTCTGATACCTGAGGTTATCTAGATTGAGCTCTTTTCAGAATATCTTCCAAAATTCCTAGAAATCACAATTTAGGGTTTTCTGCCACCAAACATGTTGATAATTTGTTGTCTAAAGGCATTTTATCCAATACTCAGGTTCCCATAATTTTCTAAAGTCATCTTTGGTCAGTTTTGACCTAGGGGCATTTTGGTAATTTTACCCTTCACCCTAGGGGTAAAATCGTCATTTCAAAAAATATTCAGGGAAACTCTGTATTTGTTACCCTAAGGGTATTCTGATTATTTTTCAGGCATCCCGGAGTGTTTAGAGAATTTCCTCCTTAAAGTATCTTGTTAAAATGCCTAAGGACAATTTGGTCATTAATAAAATATCCAGGGGTATTTTGGTCTTTTAGTGCCTCAGGGACCTATCTGTCATTTATGAAATTGTCTAAGGACATTTATGTCATTTTCAAAAGGGACATATGTGTCTTTTTTCAAAATGTTTAAGGATATTTTCGTCATTTTTCTCAATTCTTTTGTACTGCCTTTACTCTAGTAATTGACTGTCATTCCCCTAAATTTTGGGGTGTTACAATTCTCCCCTCCTTCAAAAAATTTCGTCCTCGAAATTTGTTTGATTCCAAAATATCGACTAACTCTTTTATGTTTCATTTTTCTCTTAAAAATTCATTGAGAATCTATAGAATCTTTATGTTTTATATCTTAAACTAAGATCCTCAAATTCTTTTTAATAGATCCATCAATGTAAATATCTTCAAGATTTTCCAATTAAACCTATTATTACCATGATAACTTTTCAACAATTTTTCCCATCTTCAAAACAAATCCTTCAAACTAAAATTCTTAAAAGGAAAGTCACAGAGATAATATCCATCCACAAGGGTTGAAATCAAAACCTATGCTTATACTAAGTATTCATAAAATTCTTCTTCAGCAACTTAACTTAGTCAAAGACAAAACTTATTCAAACACATTTTTGATGATTTCTTGATATTCTTGCTAAGTTCTGAAATCTTCTAATTTTAAATATAACTTTAGGATTTTTCTCATTTTAGAAAAATTTGTTGTCTTAGAAAAGTCTACAGCTATACTACCTTAAAATTTGTAAGTATTTCTTTTCTGAAATATACTAAAGTATTATCTATAAATTTTTCCCACAATATATCCAAATAGAGGTTTTTATTTCTATAATCATATCAGAGCATAAAGGTATGACTAAGTTTATGATGATTCTTATTGATTTTAAAAACATTCTTTAGAACATCATCAATTCTTCATGCATTTTAAGGAAAAATTTATCTTGCTTAAGCTTTCATGTTCTTTTCCAATAATTCATAAAATCACCTTTCTTTATGTGTCAGATACTTATTCTTAATTGTTATCTACCCAACTAATCATATTCTATATTCTTTTTCTGACTCCGGTATTTCTCATGAAAACCTATTAGGTCTCACAATTTTAGAGGGATACAAGAAGTTTTAAATTTTGAGCACATGTGCATGAGATAAATAATACGTCTAAAGGAACACTCACCTTAGCTTAAATTCTCAGCTTGAGAAATCTTAGTTCCACTAAGAGCAAATATTTTTCCTGTAGCTTTTGGCTTCTTCTGGAGAATGGCTTTGTCTCCCTTCTTCTTAACTATTCAAAGGACAATTTATAGAAATATGCCCTCTTTGTTTGCATATACGGCACCTTGGACTCGAATCTGAACATGCATAAGCAAAATGCCCAGGTTTCCCACACTTAAAACAATTAACAGGAAATGATGAAGGTTTATTGACTGGATATCGAGGATTGGAAACATATGGACGTTTCCTGTTATAAAGTGATCTTCCTTGTTTTGAACGGTTTTTCTTTTTGTTTCTGATGGGTCCTATATTCTTATAATAGGATGCCTTAGCCCGGGAGTCTTCATCATAAATTCTACATATATTAACTAACTGAGGAAACTGACGCACTCCTTGGTAATTTACAGCTTGCTTTATTTCAGGTCTTAATCCATTTAAAAACTTGACACATTTCCTCCTTAAAGTATCTTGTTAAAATGCCTAAGGACAATTTGGTCATTAATAAAATATCCAGGGGTATTTTGGTCTTTTAGTGCCTCAGGGACCTATCTGTCATTTATGAAATTGTCTAAGGACATTTATGTCATTTTCAAAAGGGACATATGTGTCTTTTTTCAAAATGTTTAAGGGTATTTTCGTCATTTTTCTCAATTCTTTTGTACTGCCTTTACTCTAGTAATTGACTGTCATTCCCCTAAATTTTGGGGTGTTACACCTGATGTTGGTAGCGCCCAACGAAATGACACTTGTGTAGTGATATACATGTGATGTGTTTTATGAGAGTCGGGATGGCTGGATTGTGTGATGTCAATTTTGATACTATATGTCATGGAAGTGAACCAGGGGGAGGAGAGACCTCCAAGAACCCTGAGTTTACTGAGATTTGTATATCACCCCGTGTGTGGGGATTATATTTTCCAGGTGATGCTCAACGAGCTGATGGTGGATCCCAGGGCAAAAGGCCCGAGTAGGGATATGGTTCTGTGTGAACCTTGGGCATTTTATTTTGAGAGCATGTTGGCTCATTTATTTTGTTATGCCTATATGTTGTACCCCTGAGAGGAAGATACACAGTTGATGTACATTGTGTAGATGTTGTACATTTTGAGAGATATTGATGTATGTAGAAAGGACAGGGTATACGATACCGTCTGATTTTGTACAGCCATCATTGTGATATATGCATATGGCTTATATGGTCCTCTGGTTGTATGATGCGTGTAATTACCATACATAATGTAAAGATGTTATTGTTGATGACGTTTGATGACATCATTTTGTTTATTGCTTCAGAATTGATTAGTCTTAATTAATTGCTACGCTTAACGACAATAATTGAATGTTAATGAACTGGATGCATACGGGGTGTTACATTTTTTTGGTATCAAAGCAGTTTCCTAGGGAAGCATTATGTATGGTGATTGTGGGTTATTCACAACTGTTTTAGGTGTTCATTATGACTATTGCATGTATGGTCACTGAGTGTGGGCCTGATCAACTCACCCTTTGTGTGACATGTGCAGTGTCATGGTGAGGACCCGGAACAACAGTGAGGCGACAGGCGCCGATGGACACCCTGACCCAGTGATAGCCGCCTTGGCAGCTATGCAGCATTAGATGGTTGCAAGTAGGCAGGCGAATGAAGCCTTGGTGAAGGCCAATGAGGAGTTGATGGCAAAGTTAAGATCTCTGCGGAGAGAGGACAAAGCACCTTCTCCACCTCCTGCTTACGAGGGTGAGGGTAGTCGCCACCAGGGTGGAGGTAGCCATCGTTCTGATGGGCCTAGCCACCATATAGGGGACCAGTTGTCCCAAGCTAATGTTGAGGAGGATACCGCTGCTAGATGGAAGATGCTTATTACTTTTCGTAAGCATGACCCTCGAGCTTTTCATGGGGAATATGATCCCATTGCCGTCGCCAGATGGCTGCAGGCTTTAGAGAAGATCTTCATGGTTATGGAATGCCTAAACCATCAGAGGCTTCTCTACGCTACATATCTGCTTCAGGGAGATGCACGTGAGTAGTGGGTCACCACTTCACAGTTGTTGAGAGGCCATGGTGAGGTTTTCACCTGGCAGACTTTTGAGGCCCAATTCCTGGACAGATATTTTCCTAGAGATGTGAGAGAGCAGAAGTAGGCCGAGTTTGAGGGCCTTGTCCAGGGATGGATGTCAGTAGATGAGTACTTGGCCAAGTTCAATGAATTGGCTAAGTATGCACATCTCAGGAAAGATCTACCTGATGTAGAGGTTCTTGCTGCTAAGTTCCAAAGAGGACTTAGAGAGAGCATTAAGGAGAAGATCGTTGGTAGTGGATCCCGAGATTTGGGCATCCTGGTGCGACAGTGTCGCTAGGTGGAGGATATGATTAGGAGGCACAATGGCAGTCAGCCTACTCATTCTGTGAGACAGGAGGTGAGGAGACCTAGTGGTCCAATCCCTGTCGGGAAGGGCAAGGGCAGAGATTTGAGAGTTCATTCTCCAGTAGACAGGTTCAAGAAGGGCCCCAGTCAGAGAGGACCACTACAGAGACCGGTTGCACTTCCCAAGTGTGCTTCTTGTGGAAGGAATCATTGGGGAGTGTGTTCCACTAGTCAGCTTATATGCTATAGATGTGACAAGCATGGCCACTATGCTAGAGAGTGCCCGCAGGCAGGCGGTCGAGCTTTAGCTACTCCAGTGATATCAGTAGCACCCACCGTAGGTCGGATCTACACAGTGGATGCTAGAGAGGCAGCCAGAGCTCCTGACTTGATTAGAGGTACTATTCTGATCAATGTTTATGATGTGAGAGTCTTGTTCGACTCTGGAGCTACTCACTCCTTCATTGAGGATCGTATTGCATTACGGCTGAACCAGTAGAGGTTCAGATTGTCTCCTCCTATGGAGGTTACCACTGCTTCTAGGGAACAGTGTCGAGTGGATATGTGCTGCAGAGATGTGCAGTTTCAGTTTGATAGCAGAGAGTACATGATTGATTTGTACTGTCTAGCCATGCCTGCTATAGAGATCATTCTGGGTATGGATTGGTTGACCAAGTATGGCGTGATGTTGGATTATTGCAACAAGAAGGTTGTTCTGCCTTCTGATGGAGTTGGTTCAAGTTCCACCTCTTTCCTATCAGTCTTGCAAGCTCGCAAGGCGATTAGAGAAGGAGCTCAGGGCTATATCTTCTCATGTGTGACAGAAGATAAGTCGAGTGTTGATCTGTTGCATATTCTGACGGTGAGCGAGTTTGTGGATGTATTTCCAAAGGAGATTACGCACCTACCACGTGAGAGAGAGATTGAGTTCTCCATTGATTTGGTTCCTGGTGTAGGACTGATATCTATAGCACCTTACCGTATAGCTCCTCTGGAGTTGAGAGACTTGATGGTGCAGTTGGAGGACCTGTTGTCCAAGCAGTTTATCAGACTGAGTGTTTCTCAGTGGGGAGCATCGGTGATCTTCATGAAGAAGAAGGATGGCAGTATGAGGTTATGTGTTGATTACAGGCAACTAAATAAGGTTACTATCAAGAATAAGTATCCTTTGCCTTAGATTGATGATTTGTTAGATCAGTTGAGGGAAGCCACTGTGTTCTCTAAGGTCACCTGAGATTTGGATATCACCAGATTCAGGTCAAGCCCGCAGACATACTAAAGACAGCCTTCAGGTCTCGATATGGTCACTATGAGTATCAGGTCATCCCCTTTGGTCTGACGAACGCCCTGCAGTGTTCATGGACTATATGAACAGGGTAGTAAAACCTTTCTTAGATCAGTTCGTGGTGGTGTTTATTGATGACATTCTGATCTATTCCAGGACAGAGATGGAGCATGTCGAGCACCTCAGGATTGTTCTTCAGAAGTTGAGGAATAATCAGTTGTATGCCAAGTTGGCAAAGTGCGAGTTTTGGCTATCAAAAGTGAAATTTCTTGGCCATGTGATTTCTGCAGCTGGGGTATCAGTTGATCCCAGTAAGATAGAGGTTGTGATGACTTGGGAGAGACTCAAGGACATATCTGAGATTCGGAGTTTCCTTGGATTGGCAGGCTACTACCGGAGGTTCATTCAGGGGTTTTTACAGTTGGTGTTACCTTTGACTCGCCTCAACCGGAAGGGGATTCCATTTGTTTAGACCCATGAGTGCGAACAGTGTTTCCAGGAATTGAAGGAGAGGTTGACTACAACTCCAGTGTTGACCCTTCCGAATCCTAAGGGAAGCTTTGAGGCTTGTGATGCTTCCAAGCGGGGGCTTGGATGTGTATTGATGCAGGAGAAGAAGGTTGTTGCCTATGCTTCTAGGCAACTGAAGCCTCATGAGGAGGCATATCCTACGCACTATTTAGAGCTTGCAGCTATTGTCTTTGCTCTAAAGATTTGGAGGCACTACCTGTATGGTGCCAAGTAAGTGGTTTTCAATGACCACAAGAGTCTCAAGTATCTCTTTGATCAGAAGGAGCTGAATATGAGACAGAGACAGTGGATGGAGTTCCTCAAAGATTATGACTTTGAGTTGAGATATCATACGGGCAAGGCGAATGTTATTGCTGATGCCTTGAGTAGGAAGTATGTGAGTGCTGCATGCATGACGATCTCAGACTGTGAGCTGATTTAGCAGTTTAGAGATATGCACCTGACTGTGAAAAAGGGTGCTCGTGGCCTCGAGTTAAGAGAGACCAAGGTTGATAATGATTTGATATCCGAGAGGCCCAAAACCAGGATGATGATGTGAGGGTCATGATTGGTCAACAGGATGTTTCTTGGGAGACTTATGACTTGGTGTTGTACCAAGATCGAGTTGTGGTGCCTAAGGGTGAATTGGAGGATGCAGTTCTATCTGAGGTTCATAAGGGCCAGTTTAGCATTCATCTAGGTGCCACCAAGATGTATCAGGACCTTAAGAGGAACTTCTGGTGGCCAGGGATGAAGAGACATAGCTGAGCATGTGGCTAAGTGTCTAGTATGTAAGAAGGTAAAGATTAAACATCAGAGACCGTCAGGTCTACTGGAGCCTTTGCAAATTCCAGAGTAGAAATGGGATAGCATTTCCATGGATTTCATAGTTGGACTACCGAGGACTCAGACTGGATGTGACTCCATCTGGGTGATTGTTGATAGGCTAACCAAGTCCATTCACTTCTTACCTGTTCTGACTGACTATACTGCAGAGAGGTTGGCTCAGCTATATGTCAGAGAGATTGTTAGACTACATGGTGTTCCGAAGAACATTGTCAGTGATAGAGATCCGAAGTTCACCTCTAGGTTTTGGGGTGCTCTTCAGGAGGCTTTTGGGACCTAGTTGAGGCTTAGCACAGCCTACCACCCATAGATCAATGGTCAAACAAAAAAGACTATCCAGACTCTAGAGGACATGTTGAGAGCTTGCACTTTGTAGCAGGGAACTAGGTGGGAGAGATACCTACCACTGGTGGAGTTCTCGTATAATAACAGTTTCCATGCTAGTTTGGGCATGGCACCCTACGAGGCATTGTATGGTCGGAGGTGCAGGACTCCTACTTGCTGGACTGAGGTAGGGGAGAGACAACTTCTTGGACTTGAGATGGTTCAGGAGACTTCTGAGCAAATCCGTTTGATCAGAGATAAGTTGTTGAGAGCTCAGAGTTGATAGAAGAGTTACTATGATCATAAACATAGGCCGTTGTAGTTTGATGAGAGCGACCATGTGTTTCTGAGGCTGTCTCCCGTCACAGGTGTAGGACTGGCATTGGGCGTGAGGAAGCTCAGTCCTAGGTTCAATGGTCCTTACCAGATTCTCCAGAGAATAGGACCAGTGGCATACAGGCTAGCTTTGCCTCCCCAATTGTCAAGGCTGCATGATGTTTTCCACGTGTCTCAGCTGAGGAGGTATGTGTCAGATCTTTCGCACGTAGTGGAGCCTAACACCGTTCAGATTAGGGAGAATTTGACTTGTCCTACACAACCTATATGGATTCTAGATAGGATGGAGAAGCAGATTCGAAGACTATTCCCATAGTCAAAGTACAGTGAGAAGGAAGGACATCTGAGGAGGCGACTTAGGAGCGAGAGCAGGAGCTTTTGCAGCTGTATCCCAAGTTGCTTGACAGGTATGGCTTTGAATTTTGTGGACAAAATTCTTAAAAAGGTGGGGTGAATATAATAACCAAGGCTAAAAAAAAATTCCCTTCTGATTTCCGACGCGAATAGCGCCAACTGCGACGCCAGTAGCTCCAGGATTAGGGATGGTAAAGTGGGCTAGCCCACCAACAATAGGTCAGGCTGGCCCAACCCACCAAAAAAAAGGGTCAGGTTGGGCTGACCCACTTTTGCAAAGTGGGTTAGAAATACTAGCCCATCCTACTTTAAGGTGCGCCAGTAGGCTAGCCCACCTAAAACTAAAAAAAATAATTTTTTTAATGCAAAGGTCCATAGGATATGATAATGAAAAAATAAATGATGCCTAACTTCAAAACTCTTTTATGTTTCTAGGCCATATGTGCATAAATGATTTGCATATCATATATGAGATATATAGCATTCGATGATAATGATATGATACATGCATTGTACACACACACACACACACACACACACACACACACATATATATAATATTTATAAAATTGATATGTATAATTCTGCAAATCCAAACTAAAATGATACCTCTGAACATAACTAAAAATAACATAGAAATTATAAAACATTGCCATAAATAATTGTATATTGCCAACATCATCTCAATATCATTCCCAATTTCCCACATTGAGCATTATCTGAACTTTACCCTGTTTAACTTTGACTGTTGTGCAAATAGTAGTGTTTTCAACGGGTAATTAAACCAGTTAAACTCCCAGCTTATGACAAATAATACCTTCTGATTAGCTCCCAAAAGTAAACCCACAAGGATCAATGATTGAATATTAAACCAAGATTCAATTAGGAACTGTGGCTCGATAAATAAGAAAGCTTCCTAACTAGTTACTACTATTAGACTCATGATGATTTGGACTGCCTGCAAAATAAATTTAAAAGAATTAATATACTATGGGGAATATGCCACGAAAACACTCAATAATACTTCCACTTTTGTTAACATAATGCAAAGCAATAGCCCTTTGCTCCTTATTTGATATGTCACGAGCTTCATCAACAATAATAGCAAAACGCTCATTTCCAAGATCAATAATAATAGCATTAGTGGTTTCCAATGCAGCAGCATTAACAATATCCTTTTGGATTTTTTGGAGCAATTAGTTGATGATTTTCAAGAGAATTTTCCAAGACAACATGATTTATCGACTCATTGTGTTCAAAAAGAAATTTAAGAAGTTCAAGGAACTTACCTTAATTAGTAGAATGGATTGATTCATCATGACCAGGAAAAGCTAATCCTTGTTTTAATAGAAAGCGAACACAACCAATTGATGTTGTTAAATGTCTTCAATATAAGTCCTGAACTTGTTCATATTGCTTAGATATTGCAACTTCAATATGTTGATTTTGATTCATCAATCCTTGAAACTTCTTCAAAGCAATGTCATGAACACTATTAGGACCTCCAACATGATATAAGAGTCTTTCTTTCTAATTCCAAGTTTTGAATTCATTTGTCACAAATGAATCACCACCTAACAACATAAGCAAAATGCAACATCTTTTTTTTTATGCTATACTCTAACCAGTTACCAAATTCTTTAAATCAAGAGGAAGAAAATATTCTTAAGGAATTTCCAATTTTTCTTTGAGGAAAAATTATGTTGAGTAGGTAAGTTGACATGGCCCTCTTTGCAAATTTGTTCTTCGTATCTTATCTTGATCATTAAGATGATATGTTGAAATTTTATTTCGCTTTCCCGGATCTGATAGCAAATCTTCTAAATTAATTTAAATTTGTTATTGATGAAGACTTGATTCACAAGGTTTTGATGAAGATTGTGGCTCATTTGATGATAACCTCCTCTTGAAAAATCTATCCATTATCTATTCAATACTAGAAAAATAATAATAATCATAAGAAGAAATAAAATGTAAAATAATAACAATCATGAGATTAATAATTTCTAATTTAATAAACAAGAATGAAAACAAAATGACATTTTTATTAATAATTATACAAAATAACATTTATATACATAATACTAATATGTAACAATGTTGAAACTTGAAAGATGTTACACACGAGTGACTGAATCAATACTAAAGCTTTGTAATGAAACAATGGAAAATAGTAAATAATATTTTGTTTAGGCAACTTGAGAAAAGTGAGATCTTTTGCTTTTTTGATGTATGAACATAAAAGCACATGAACTAGAAAAGTAATCTCTACAAAAAAAAAAAAAAGATTGTAAAAGTAAAAAATGAGGAAGAGATAGAACGTATAGAGGAAAAGACAAAACTTTATTTTTCAAATTAAAGATAAATAATATTTAAATAAAATTTAGTACAGGTAGAAATCGAGTGTAAACTTTATTTTTCAAATTAAATCTCGCACATGTTGAATTAAAAATCTCAACCAAACACATTCGTGACTTGCCTCATCTAATGCTAAAAAAACATTCATGATAAGATGACGTTGTGGTTATGGTTTGCTTCACAGATCGCTAAGAAATGGTTAAACAAATATATTGTTTGTGATCTACCATTATTAAGGATATGACAAATTAACCTGCATTTGCATAATTAGTTAGATATGATTTTGAAACATTTTAATAAAACAACGCCATGCCCATAGTTCCCACAAGATAATGAAGTATGTGATGTCTTTGTGTAGGTTAAGAACTATATAATGCTAATAAATAAGTGCAAATGATATATCGGGTAATATAATAACCAAGGGTAAAAAAAAAATCCCTTTTGATTTCCGGCGTGAATAGCACCAAATGCGGCCCCAGTAGCGGTTAGCGCCAGAGTCTCGGGTTTCTGGCGCGATTAGCGCCAGTAGCGGCGCTAGTAGCTTGGGAGACGCGCCAAATGCCATTTTCTCTCTAGAATCTGGCGTAGTTAGCGCCAAAGTGGCGCAGTTAGCCCAGGATGTGGGCTGGGTCACTTAAAAAGAACTTTTCTCTCTCATTTGGGACAGAAAATCCCATTCTCTTCTTCCTCTTTGCGTTTCCACCATTGTTGAATGAGAAAAGCTTCACACCCACTCATTTCTTGACCAAAACACTTCACTTCCAACATGAAAGTTGAAGGAAATCACCCGATGAACTAGATTCTAACCTCCATTTTCCTTGAAAACCATCAAACAAAGAGATCGTTTTCTCTAGGGAACTTCACAAAGTTTGAGTTTGGTGGGGAAAGGAGGCTTTTTAAGGACATTCAAGCTTGGAGAAGTTGTCCTCTAGCCTTCCTTGTCGTTTTAGAGGTAAGAAACACAACTTTTACCGATTATTTTAGAAATTGTTCTTGAGATGAATAGTGACCCATTTGAGTTAGAGCTGAAATTAGGCTTGGGTCCTTTAGAAAAGTATGCTTAGGAGGTTGTTGTGATGAAGATTTAGCCTTGAAATATTAATTTTATGGACTTTAGAATTTGGGTATGAGAAATGTATGTGATGGAAGAAGGTTGGTTGGATTAGTGATATTATGATGTGTATGAGCCTTAGTGCCTTCACAAGATGTGTTTAGGAGATTATATAAACGGTGAAAATGTGTTGAAGTAACTATTTTAACAATCTTGTTAATCATTGAAATGTGGCATGGATAGAGTATTGAACTCTTTGAATTAGGTTACACAGAGTCTTAGGGAGACTCTAGTGCCTTGGTTAGTCCGAGATAGATCCTTCTGGGGGTTTGTAGATCACTAATTATATGACTAGCCCTTATCACTTGGGAATAGAGGAAAAGAGGTTTTAATGGAAAAGAATTGTGTTTCTTTTCATTCAACGGTTGAGAACCGTTATTGATTGATTATATACCTTTTGTAGGGCGTGATACAGAGGTTACTGGTGGTTTTGACGACAAAGCCGGGAGAGTCGATGTAGCACTGAGAGCATGTAAGCTCTTTGTTCTTGAGAGTGTTTTCCCTTAACTGTGTTCCTTCATACTCCGAGGGAGTGATGGTTAGTATATGTCATGTGTATTGAAATTGTGTTACTGCTTTTATTGAGAACATGTATATGATATACACTGTGGTGATATGTTGTGTGATTGATTAGATTCTCTGGCCAGTAGAATAGACTAAATATGGACTTCCCTTGGAGCCAAAGTAATGTGGAACAACTCCTTGTGGTTAATTGAGATAAAAACCTGAAAGAATGTACCCGTCGTAGATTATCTTCTCTTGGAAGAGCCATATACGTGTGAATAAGTCCTGAGAGAATGTACCTGTCACAGATGATCTTCCTCAGGCCATGTTATATGTTATATATATATATATATATATATATATATATATATATATTCTATGTGAATAAGTCCTGAGAGAATGTACCCATTCGATGGATGATCTTCCCCAGGCATTGATATTGATATATATATATATATATATTATGTATGCTAAATTTATGTTGCATTCCTGATGTTGGTAGCACCCAACGGAATGACACATGTGTTGTGATATACATGTCATGTGTTTTATGAGAGCTGTGATGGCTAGATTGTGTGATGCCAATTTTGATACTATATGTCATGGAAGTGAACCAGGGGGAGAAGAAACCTCCAAGAACTCTGAGTTTACTGAGATTTGTATCTCACTCCGTGTGTGGGGATTATATTTTCCAGGTGATGCTCAGTGAGCGGATGGTGGATCCCAGGGCAAGAGGCCCGAGTAGGGATATGGTTCTGTGTGAACCTTAGGCATTTTATTTTGAGAGCATGTTGGCTCATTTATTTTGTTATGCCTATATGTTGTACCCCTAAGGGGAAGATACACAGTTGATGTACATTATGTAGATGTTGTACATTTTGAGAGATATTGATGTATGTTGAGAGGATAGGCTATACGATACCTTTTTATTTTGTACAACCATCATTGTGATAAATGCACATGGCTTATATGGTCCTTTGGTTGTATGATGCATGTAATTACCATACATAATGTAAAGATGTTATTGTCGATGACGTTTGATAACCTCATTTTGTTTATTGCTTTGAAATTGATTAGTCTTAATTAATTGCTGCGCTTAACGATCATAATTGAATGTTAATGAATCGGATGCATACGGGGCGTTACAGGTCATGTATAATTAGCATTAATGTATCCTTAAGAAAATGATACATGATCTTGCTAATAAATCCTTGAGCATGTAGTCATACTTTGTATCACACAATTTCATTATTTTCATTTTTGCTTTTTCTTAAAAGCCCATTTGTATCTAACTGGTTTTACATCTTCAAGTGTATAACTTATGAGTCCAAATTAAAACGTAATTGATTTTACATCTTCAAGTATATGGACTGTAGGTCCAAAAACCTAACTAGTTTTATGTCTTCAAGTATATGGACTACATGTCCAAAAATCTAACAAGCTTTTCATTTTAAGGTGTATCGAGTACATGTCCAAAAACCTAATTGTATTTTACATCTTCAGGTGTATAAACTACAATTCCAAAATCATTCATTTTTTTGAAGCAAGTCTAATTTTGCATCAATTGAGTCTTTCTATTCTGCCTAATAATTTCTTTGTCTACAATCCTCTATACACTTACTCTTGATCCTTATTGTTATTATCATTTGTTACATTTAGTGCTACATTATATGAAAATACATTGTCAATGTTGACTTTATTTTGGATCCATCATATTCTATTCATGACATAATTTGATATCTTTTTATTTTCAGTAATTTCAGGTACCTGAGTTCTATAACTAAAATTTATAATTATGTTAGAGGAATCTTTCAACATTCTCATAACCTCAATTTCACCATCTAATTTTCTAGCTTCTTTTCATTTTTATCTTTGGAACCAATGGGTCTACTACGCTTCAAGCATGTCAGAGACTTGCTTTGTAATATTATATTGTCAAACAGGGACATCAAATTTTATTTGAGCTTTAACAGTTAGTACATATGATTTAGCCATTCTATTTTGCTAAACTTTATAAATGAACTATCTTTTAAACTTCTAGTTCACATTGTTTCATTCGAGGATCAAGATGATAATTTTCTTTTCATCTAATATCCCTTTTCCAATCGCTTATTCTTTCCTCCTAATGTTGGGCTAACTGATTCAAAATGACAATTGACAAACTAAGTCATGTATAAATCTTTATTAATGAATATTCATTCCCAACATATATTCCTGACATTCTTTTAGGACTCATCTTTGTATGTATACAACACATCTACAAATTCTCAAATGGGAAATATTAGATAGCTCACCAAAAATCAATTGCAAAGGGGAGAACTAATTAATTATAATTTGTTGGCGTGATGTGAATCAACACTAAGAAGTAAACTTGCCAATGTAATTTGGGAAATGTGCTCTTAGTTAAATTAATTGAGATAACAATCTTGCAAACTTGTGGTTGCGATTTGACATCAATAAACATGTAACCATTTAGTTGATGCATCGTTTAAAATCATGAAATATCTAAATGATCCATGTGATAAGTGTATTGGTTCACAAATATCACCTTGTATTTTAAAAATAAAATGGACTCATTCCCAATTTTTTTCTAATGATAGCCTAATTATCAACTTTCATTGGGAACAAGTAGTATAATAGTACATGAGAAATCATTGTATTGAAGAATCTTTTAGCTCTTCAATGAGTTTCCATATAAAATTTTAAATATTTTTCGCATCATATAATAGACTTGGAATGACCTAAATGGACATGCATGCCAAACAACAAATTTATTTTTATTCATAAACTTTTGGTTTATGACATTATGCTTTTCATTACACTAATATATGTGTAGTGCAAAGTATAAGAAAAAACTCATAATTTTTCAATACATATTTGTATTTTTAATGAGCAACTTTGTTCCTCCAGGTACAGTATACTAGCTCTCTCGGAGCCTTTAGCTATACTTGTAGTACCAAAAACAATACTAGCATTGACTTCTCACATTACTAAACAAGAGAAAGTATATGTATAAATAATCAATGTGACAAAATCTTTTAGAAAAGCTCACATAAGATCTAGTAACGTCAAAACATTCTACTAATTGTAAATTCAAGAACATGGTATGAGAAAATTTATTTCACATAGGTTCTGAATCATCCAAACCTAGCTCTGAACAAAAAATTAACACATTATAACTTTATAGGAACGAAAAGTCGACAATTTTTTGCAAGGACTAAATCCAAATTTTGTAATTTTACATGGACAAAAACATATTCTAGGCTTGTTTTTTTTTCTCCTTGCCTCTTCGAGTTAGAAAAAAGGATGGCAATACTAATTTTTTTAAAGGAAACAACATTGACTTTTCATTCTAAATCAAAGATTGAATACAAGTGGGAATATAATCAAAAGAATAGCTAAAAGCATAAACATTGATGCCTTAGCTGGAGTATGAACAACGTTTTTTGCTTGTCTTCTCACAAAATTCATCCTAGAGTTGGTAAAATTTAGAAGGAAAACTCTACACTTAGCCATAGTAGCGTGAAAATCAGATATTTCAGTTGTGACATTTGTTATGTTGTCCACAATTGTATTACAATCACTCTCAAAAATGACATTTTGGTAACCAAGCTCTGTTGTCCATTGTATTCCATGGTATCCCAAATAAGCTTCTGCACTAGTGATATATCAATTGATATCTCAATACTATTTAGACAACACACCTTTCTAGTTTCTATTTCTAATTAATGTCTCTAAGATGCCTTTTTTCTAAACTACGTGTCTCTAAAATGCCTTTAATTGTTCATATTAAAATAATGCTTCAATTATTATTATTATAAATTAATTATATATGTAAAGATGGAAGAAGGTTGGTTGGATTAATGATATTATGATGTGTATGAGCCTTAGTGCCTTCACAAGATGTGTTTAGGAGATTATATAAACGGTCAAAATATGTTGAAGTAACTGTTTTAACCATCTTGTTAATCATTGAAATGGGCATGGATAGAGTATTGAACTCTTTGAATTGGGTTACACAAAGTCTTAGGGAGACTCTAGTGTCTTGGTTAGTCCGAGATAGATCCTTCTGGGGGTCTGTAAATCACTAATTATATGACTAGCCCTTATCACTTGGGAATAGAGGAAAAAAGGTTTTAATGGAAAAGAATTGTGTTTCTTTTCATTCAACGGTTGAGAATCGTTATTGATTGATTATATACCTTTTGTAGGGCGTGATACAGAGGTTACTGGTGGCACATAAAATATGTAATATTTTATTATAAATTAATAAAATATTACATATTTTATTAATCAATGTATTGTATAATGTATAGTATATTTATAATTATTTTACAGTTTTGTGCTAAGCAATATTAGTGTGTTTAGTAGGGATGGATCCAAGGGAACCAGTCATGGGCCTTGACCCCTTCCCTTAGGGTTCATTGTGTAAATGAGGGAAAAAAAGAAAAATTAAAAGAAAAGAAAATATATAAGAAAAATAAGATTTTGATTTGATATTTGCTAAAAAAAAATTTAAGTAGTAGATCATATTTTGAATTTTATCCATAAAATTAATAAGTAATATTTATTAAAACTTATTACTTATTCAGAAAAAAACACTTATTATTTATTAGAAGCAAAATAATTAAATAATTATGTTAAAAAATTGACTTGCCCTTAATACACTCATGAATCTGTCCTTGGTACTGACTAACTAAAATTAAATATTTAGAAAAAATGTTCACTGTTTAACATTGGTATAAGTCATCCAAAATATAAAACTCTTACATTGTGGTAAATTGAAAACTTTACAAAAAAAAATTCTAATATATATCGTATTTTCCGTCTTCGTGATTATCTTTCTATAATTCCAATTAAAATATACAGACCCTCTGAATCAAGATTTAACGTTAATTCAAATTTTGTAACAAAACAAAAAAACAAAAAAAAGCGTTAACTCGAATTTTGGCAGTGAAGATCAACTTCAGGCATCTGTGCGTGTGTGTGTATATAATTTTGGAAATTATAACAAAGTAAAATAAAATAGCACAACTGCAAAAGTTAAATTTTATTTATCAAACATAGTACAAACGATGACAATCATTAGTATATCACACATATATTATTGGCTACAACAAATCAATCAGCTAGCCTTATTTGTTGACCATATGTATGTGTGTGTACAAAAGCAATTAAACATGTCACATAATTATTGCATTATTTGATTTGTGTCTTTCTTCCTCTTTCTTTGAGCAGAGAGGGTTAACATCTCCTCTGTAGGACAATTCAACACTGTTGCATGAAGCCTTGGCCTCTCCTCCACCTTCAATTATGTGACACGTTTAACTGCTTTTGTACACACACACATACATATATATATATATATATATATATATATATATATATGTATGTGTGTGTACAAAAGCAATTAAACATGTCACATAATTATTGCATTATTTGATTTGTGTCTTTCTTCCTCTTTCTTTGAACAGAGAGGGTTAACATCTCCTCTGTAGGACAATTCAACACTGTTGCATGAAGCCTTGGCCTCTCCTCCACCTTCAAGTTCCAGGTCTATGTTCTGCAACACTATCCCCTGGCATGGAAATGTCTTGCTGCAATCAAATTGCACACCCACATCAGAAGCACTTGTGCCCCTTATGTTTTGGTACAACACATTCCTAATCTGAACGGCAGATGTCTGCAAGGACAAAAGGTAAATTAATCAGATTTTTTTTATCTATAAGAATAAAAAATAGGTCCAAATATCTATAATAATTCATATATTTATTCAACCAATTGAATTAAACTTTCTTCATAATCAGACTAATTAACTAAACAAAACTTTATACACTAGACAAATTAGTTATCTTAAAATCACTTTTTAACAAACTTACTAAAACAAAATTTGATTCTGATTATAATTAATTATAACAATAATCATGTTAAACATATAATTGATTATTAAAATAATTTAATTTCCACAGCTATCTCAAACATACCTTAATGTGAACCCTCGGATGAAGATCAAACAAGTCATATTTTATATTGATGAATCAAATTTAAAATATGCAAAAATTGAGACATCTGATCCTCTTTCAATGGTTCCAATTAAATGATCACATGAATGCGTGAAAAATACGGTTGTAAAGAATTTGGATCTATATATTATGGATTAATTACTTGTTCTTCGCATGGTGTATCTTGATCACAGTAGTTTTGATCAATTATTATGGGGTTGGCCACATTGTCCATTTGAATGTTCTGAAATTGGATGTTGCTTGCACTTCCTGACCATCCCTGCATATGCATATATGTACAGGTTAAAAGTTAAAGCCAAAAGGGATTTATATGTAGTATTGATATAATTGAATTATGCAATTTATCTGTAAGCATATATATATATATATATATATATATATATATTAATAAGTGGATGGCAAACGAGGCCAAAATTAAACATTGTTGAAAATTCAAATTACCTGCCATGTCTTAATTCTTAGTCCATTTGTAGTTCCAGAAAGCTGAGCTCCTTTCACCGTTATTCCTGAAACGAAGTCCTTGGATCCCTCAGCCCCCAAGCTTCCGATGCTGAGATCATTGTTGCAAAGAAAGTCACATTTTAAATTTATCATTCACATGTGCCCAGTCTTAACATTATTAAGCAGTGATTGAAAGAGTTCTAGAAAAACTATTTTTTTTTTCGATACAACTAGAAAAACTAATTTGACCTAATAAAAGTGGATTATAATGATTATTTTATATTTAATTATTTGTTAACTTAGTAAGTTTTATGAAAAAAAAAGTTACAAAACAATTTTTTTAATTTATCTCAGTAAATATTATTCCTAATAGCCTTTCATATGAAAGCTCTTATTAAATAAATATTTAATTAAGTAGTATATCTAAATACACTACTCTTAATTGAATGATGGAATATGACCAATTGAAGATTGATGAAAATATTGTTGAAGGTACCTGATACCATGGCCTGGTCCGCAGATTATGTCTGTGGCTAGTACATCCTTGGATCCGCACTTACAATTGATATACAATCATCACCTGCAATATTAATGTGTTGAAACACAAAAATTGATTTAGAAATTAACATATAAAAATTCATTTTTTTTTCATTTTTATTATTGTATTGAAAATTCAGAACATCATCAATTAATTAATAATATACCAGTTCCTATAACGGAACTTGAGATTTGAATGTTTTGGGTGTTTGTGACATGGATTCCATCGGTGTTAGGGCTATCCCCCGGTGCTGTCACTGTGAGACCAGAAACTTGAACATTCTCAGAGTCTTGGAATGAAACTTGCATCTTTTGGCCATTTTTTATTGTCAAATCCTCCACTGTCAAATCTTTGCACTTGTAGAAAGTCAATGCCTGCAATTAAGAGATACAAACAATGAAGGTTACATCATATAGAATGGAACTTCTGTCAAATTCAACCTTTGACAAAGATATACTGAAATTTTTATATTTATAAGGAACAATAAATGACTGAGACTTATATTTTTTTAAATTACATGTACTATTTATAGGAAATAATTATGTTCGAGTTAGATAAAATTATTAAAAAAGATATATAATATTTTCTCTGATTTTATATAAAATTTCTTTAATTCTTTACATTATATGTATTAACTATTGTATCGTTTTTGGAGAATTATCCTTGAGTTTTTTTAAATATATATTTCCATTTAATTAATTAATTAAAACATGTAAACTTGACTACTAACTTTTGTATTCTATAAAAAAAAAGAAGACAAAATGAATGAGATAAGTAATTCTTCCTAATGATTTTTTCTTCCTATCCTCGTGTGAAAGAGAGTCATCAAGGAAATTAACTTGTTATATTTATTGTTTGTTGACTATAAAAAAATATGTTCGAGTAATTGAGAGTATTTTATATAAAAAGATTAATGCAAGATACAATTTCAAAAGTTCTCAACTTTTAATCAAGGCAAATTTCTAGAACAGATTTCGATCTATAAAAAAAATACCGGAGGAAGTATTTATGAAAGAAGAAATAGATACAGTTAATATTTCAACATGAAATTGATTTGACAATATATGGATCGTTAATTTTATTTTAAATCTTCACATAACTTTGTTGTACAGAAATTTCGTCTCTATCTCTTAATAAATATTAATAAGGCCCCACTTCTTAATGTTTAAAACGAAATAGATATAAAATTTTGATCGACTTGACAAGGTCCCTTTAATTATTATTTTTAAATAAGGTCCCCTTAAATTTTATTTTAATATAAGAAGATCTATTCCGGTATATTTCAATCCAAATTATACAATTGAGATAGCTATATGTACATACCGTAGGGGCATTCTTGCAAGGCTGCAAAGAGAGAAACATATAAAGAATTAATAGTTAGCATGATGAGATTTATGCTATGTTTGATAGGAAAGAAAGAAAATAGAAAGAAAAGAAAAAACGGATAACGATATAATTTTTTTTTTTTGAATTAAGAGAAAATAGATAAAAAAAAAAAAAGAAAAGAAAAGTTGATTTATAAAAATAGAAATTTGAATTTTTTATTTCTTTCCATTTTCCTTTCAATTCAAATTTTAAATTTTTTCTTGTCTTTCCACTCTCTTTCTCTTATTCTAAACATAGGCTTAGTATGAACATATAAAGAATAGTTAGCATTTTAATATCTTACAGGTTTTTCGTTTATTTTGCATGAGTTTTGCCACCATATGTTTCCATTTCCATCGATGGTTCCACCACCTTTAACTGATAGTTTCTCAACACTGTCGAAATCAAGCCAGTGGGTTAGGTCTTCGCTGTAATCTGATAGGTTTTCTGAAGCTTCAATGGTTCCAGAAATCTGAAAGAAAAAAAAAATCATCCAAATCATATATAGAGATGTAAAACAATTGTAGGTTGCTTGAAGGTTAATTAATTAATTAATGCTTAAAAATATTTGGAACAAGCAATTTTAATTTGTGCCAAACTAACCTGAACTTCTATGTTGGATTTGCAAGGGCCAGAAAATGTGAATGGCTTGAGTAGATAATTGTTCCGAGGCACCACAAGAACTGCTCCCCCAGAAGAACATGCTACTTCCCAAGCTTCCTTGAATGCCTGAAATAACCCATATAGCGATGATTAATATAGTTAAAACATTATTATCATTCTTTTCAATTGAGAAACACACGATATTACATATATACCTTACTAGCAAAAGACCAAGATAAAAAAAAAAAAAAAAAACACTAGAATAATATCATTAGGGGAAAATATAAATCTACTTCCATTAACATGAATTTGTCATGAAAATTAAAGTACTATTATTCTAATTAAATATCGTAAATTTATTTTTATGTGTAACACAACAATAATAAAAAGAATATCATACTTTTTTTTTATTACTGTTGTTGCATATCATTCAACTATTCTAATTTAACCTTCCACATTTAATTACATTGATAAAAAAAAAACTGCACCAACTATACTTATGCAACAAATTCAATAGCAAAGAATAAAAAGAAATTATTATTACGGTTTACCACACTAACACATATTTGTTTAGACAAACTATATTTACATAAGTTCAATAATTATAACTTTTTTCGTTCGTACTATATTTTAATGAAATGTAAGTGATAATATGCAAGTGACATTAATTTGGTCTAGGTAAGAATATGTACCTGAGTGTCATCAGTTTTGCCATCTCCACGAGCTCCATAATCATTGACGTTAACCGTTTTAAGCGAAGAAGCAATGTCACCCAATTTGCCAAATTTCCTTATGCTCATAACATCTGTACTTTTTTGTTTGATAAAGTCCTTGAATGTACCACCACCATCAAATAGCACGGTGCTGTGACAAGCAACAAAAGAAAGCATGATAAAAAGTAACCAGCAGAGGTGATGCCTTTGGAGGGCCATTGTTACTTTAATTTCCCTTTGTGCGTAAGTGAGAATTGTTGCTCTTTGAAAGGTGTTGAATGCTGTTTGATGAAAATGGCTAGAGTTAATGACTAGCTTGGTGTGGAATTGATGGGGGGAATGTCATGTGGGGTTTGTTTACTTATAGACAACGAAATGGAAATGGTTTTGGATTATGGATTTTGTTTAATTTTTCAAGTACATAAGGGTCTACGGTATGGAAGCTAGGATATGAGAGATTGAGACGAAAGGATCTCTAAGGTACGCACACACTGACTTTTGCTCCATACAGGCATGTACCCAAAATGTTTACGAATGTACGTGTCAATAATTTATTATGTGAGTACATGTATCAAATATGCTAGCTCTTAAAATAGTAGTAATAATATGTAAATATGGTTAATACGTATATATGTTTCTAGCTCAACATTATATGCTATATTTCTCATTGATAGGCTTTCTAAGAATATCATTAACCATACTTTGTTACAATGCTCTGAACGGAAAATTGTGGCGCCTTTCCTCACATAGCAAATTGAACGATATTATTAGAACTAAGTCACATTCTCTTATATATATATATATATATATATATATATATATATATATGTTTCCTTTCATGTTCCTTAATTTATTAATAAAAAAAAGAAACTAACACATTGGGAAATAATATAAATAAATAAAACAAGTGGGTGTGGGCCGGGGGAGAATATCATTTTTTAAAAGAAAGAGAAAGTTGTTTAATCACATCATTTTTTAATTAAGAATGGTAATTAACAAATACTTTAGGATATTAGTTAAAAATTAAAAATAAGAAAAATGCGTAAAAATAATCATCAATATCTCACCATAATTTTTAACAAAAAGTTATTATTGATTGATTTCTTTTTCTTTTAAAAAAAAAGTTATTGATTGATTTCTTACCAAATATTACTAGCTCATGTATTTTTTATAAGGTCCGGTTGAAAATCAAAATTAATATTTTTATTCTAGTATTTATAGTAGTTTATAGGGATATTGTCATCCATCTTAGTATATTTAGAACTTATAGTCCATCTTAGTTCTTGTCTGTCTCAATTCCCGAGATACAACTTATAAATTTTTTGGATAACTTCTCATAGTATCAATTAATTTTAAGTTAAAATCTGACATGCTATCTAGAGCCAATTTGAGGGAATAACAAAAACTGTCCACCCCTATACTTGCTACACCTTTTGCGTCGACTTGTTTCTGCTTTACTCTCAATTTTTGACGATCCCTCCCCCCCTTTCTAACACTTTTCCGACAACCATAGTCTTTCTTCACCGCCCGCTACACGCCACCAAAGCTCTCTAGTGACTTTTCCAGCCAAAACCACAAGAATTCGGCTCTCCTTCAGCAGATGTATCAAACCCACTAATCGCTCTGCGAACAAAGCTCTCAAGCACACTGTCTTTGGTGTGCAAAACAACTCCTACGTAAGAAGTTTTCTAGCATCTGGCCGTCATTCTAGCACGGTGGTCGTCCTTAACGACCACTCATACACCTGGAGTTTTGTGCCCATCCATGATCGTTTAGTGGGACCCACTATGCAAACACGTTTTTAGGAACTTTATTGGTTCACGATTTTTTGTTCTTGTCTCTCTCTACAATGGTTGCTGCAAGTTTTTGTGAGGATTTTAGATAGTGGTCACCACCTCCTTTTGTTTGTCGTTCATTTTCCAACGTAGCATTTTGATTGCCTATCCTACCATTGTCTCTTTTCAATGTGTTTTCTGGCCACCGCCTTTAGCTCGCCGCTCGTTTTCCAGCAAAGCACTTTTTGGTTGCCTATTCTGCCGTTGCCCCTTTTCACTGTGTTTCTCAATGACTTCTATCACTTTATGATGATTTCTTCTAAGTTTGAATAATTTTGAGTCTCCACGCTTCATTTGAAGCTTCATAATCTTGGTTTTAAGAAGATCGAAACTTGCTGGATTTACTTAAGCTGACAGCTATTCTAGCTCTGTCTTCCTAGCAATATTTCCCAATTTCACCAAGATCCTTGAGTTGTCTTCAAAATATTGGTTTGAAGCTTCCAAATGATGGTTTTAAGAAAGTCATAACTTGATTTTCTTAGGCTGGTGGGTATTTCTGCTTTCTTTCTAGCAATATTCCCCGACTTTGCCAACATATCCCTGAGTTATCCTTCAAACGATTTTTGGTGGAACTCCATTTTTGTTATGTTTTTTTATTGTATTAGTGGGAATAAATTGTCTTGTAACAAGCTGAGAACTTAGTAAGTTTCATCTTGAGGGAAAGTGTTGAAAATCAGAATTAATATTCTGATTCTAGCATTAATTACAATTTATGGGGATGTTACCTTTGATTTAGAGGAAACATAATACCCTTTATTCATGTATAGTTATTGTAATTATCCTATATAAATACTCATCTATTGTGTATATATTTATTTTGATCCTTATATAATTTTTTTGGTTAACATCACCAATGTTTTTAATTTTAAAATAATTAATTTAACATAATGGCAACTAAAACTCGTCACTCTATATGTAAATTAATGTTTATAATTAATATTTACATTTTTTTTACATTTCAAATTTCCTCTGTGTCTCTGAATGGTTTCTCACTTGCTGCAAGAACTTAATTCTCATGTCATATTCCTCATTCTCTTCTACGATTGCCATTACCTTCTATTGCCTCTACAAATCTAGCCTCCTAAGAGACCACAAAATTTTCCTCTTTGAAATCAATACCTCCTTGTACCCTTTGTGTTCTTATTTTCGTCCTCAACCTCATTGTCACAACATGTCGTGGCTATGTCTTTTGTCTCCGTCTCTTCTTTCCTTTCACTCCACAAGCTCCTTCCTCTATCGCCAACAAAAGCATCAAGAAGAGGGATCTATGCTCGCTCCTGAACCTCAATGCCACGGTCAAATGGCAATGAAATTTGTTGATTGTGCGTCTATTTCATAGAATTCATTGTCAGGGACTAAATCCTAGTGTTGCTTCAGTGCACACATGGTTTTCATGACTTTTGTGGCCTCTATCTCTGCCACTTGTGTTCATGAACCCTAAATCAATCCATCTTCTTCTTTACGATTCTGATGTTGATCTATGGTTATGAGTTGGGTGTTTTTTATTGATATAAACTTTTGATTTGTGGTTTTCATTTGAACCTGAGATCTGGCTTAAGATTTTAATTTGTATTTTGATTTTTCCATTTTGTGACTTGATTTGGGTGTAACTATTCTTCATCATTGTGGTTGTTCTTCATGTTGATTTATAATTTTTAAAATAGTACTACACATAGTGGTGGTTGTTAGTCATCACTAGCTATGTTAAACTAATTATTTTAAAATTTAAAACATCAGTTGTATTAATGAAAATTGACGAAATTATCAAAAATTTGTACCAAAATCTAGGCACGAAAATACAAAAAACCAAAGTGATATTTTAGTTTTTTTTATCAGCAATGCTATTCATTAGGGGAAAACATAAGGCACAAAACGCATGAACTATGACATGACCAATGCTCTTTTTTAAAAATAAATGAATTTTGACAAAGGTCACTTGTTCCAACAATAGCAGGAAAACTATTTCGTGTAAAATAATATTTATTAATATTTGGTTTAAATACATTTTTATTCCTTGTAATTTAGTGTTTTTTCATTTTCATTCCTGCAAAAAAAATCGTTTTAATCCTTATAAAATGTGTTTATTTTGTTTTTTTATTCTTAAAATGTTTTAGATAAATACAAAAACCATTATTCAAACCATTTCTTTTAGTGTTCAAAATGCTATTTAAAACACTTTAAGAACAAAAAACAAAATAAACACAAGGACAACAAAAAACAATTGTAGGAACAAAAATAAAAAATGCTAAATTATAAGGAAAAAAAATATTTAAGATTTAATATTTTTAGGGTTTAGGTTTACATACATAATTAAATATGTTTCCCAGCTGTATTTTTTTTGGATATACATCCGCTTTTAAGAGTAATAATTGCAACTTTAAGGCCTTTTCTAAATCATGCTTTAATTGTTTGGTATCTGAATTCAAAGCAAGAAACTACTGAATATGCTTAATTATAGGATTTGGTTCCATACGGTTATATTAATTGTTCATGTGTTCTTACAATCTCGTATAAAGAAATTCGAAGATCGATGAAATGCAATAATTACTTCTTATATTCGTGTCAAAGTACACGTATGTTGAAAATTTGGAATGCATGTAGCTAGCTAATGAGGTTTTCTTAAGTTTTGTTTGAGAGTTAGGAGAGGAGGGAAAGGAAAGAGATTCAAGGGGAAGGGAGGGGAAGGAAAAGGAGGAAAATAAGGGAAGTCCTTTTCTCCTTATTTGGGAGTTAAAAATATATTAAGAGAGGGAAATAGAGAGTTAATAAGAAATTTTTACAATTTTTTTCTTATTTAAAAAATTAATACATTATATATTTTACATTGACTACGATAGGATAGTAATTTTATTAACACTGGCTAGTATAATAATAATTTTAGTTATTTTTCATTCTAAAAACCCCCAAATAGGTAGGACAACAATTTTAAGACTTTGGAGGATTTCAGAGGAGTTTTGAAAATCCTCAAATCCTTTCCCTCAAAAATTAAAACTCCTAAACAAGGAAATGTATCTACATAAACCTTTCCCTTCCCTCCTTTCCCCTTCAAAATCTCTCTCCCAAATAAAGCCTTAAGGATTGTTGAAGTCTAACTTGGACTTTCTCATATTGATTAATAATAAAATACTATTAAGGATTAACCCACACCACATATACGTATAGGACTGAAAAACATTTTTTTTAAGGAATGACTAAAAAAATAAGTAGCACTTATAACGAAATATTTGAATATTGTAGTTTTTTTTACCTCTAGGAGAGTTTCGTGAGATTGGTTCTTTCATCCACTATTTTTATTTTGAAGGGTAGACACATTCCCATACCGTTGCAAGTAATCACTTATGACATCAGTGTGAATGTTTGGTTCATGGATCGTATGCGTGCGGAATTTATGCACTCTCTCTTCAGGTGCTCATAACAATAATAAGGATAGTTAGGAACTATATGACTAACAAAACCCTATGTTTTGTAGAAAGGTTTAACGTGCACAGATGCATTGCTAATTATGATCTTAATCAACAAGATAACGCAATTAATTTTTGGTATTCCTATAAATTTCGTTATCTCGATAGTTATTACTTTCAATTTTACCTTTTTTATAATTTATATTTCAAAGAATTTTAAATCATACTTGCTCTATATATAGGTGGCATAATTTTAATGGAAAGAATATGTATTGTTTGAGAAGGGAAAAAAATCAAACTCTAAAAGACAATCATGAGGTTTAATTTTAATTTATCTTCTAATGCCATGTAGTACCACCTAGTTCGGCCATGTGTACTCGCGTCTCTACCAAAATAGAATAATAGACCCTCCCTAGGGAGTTGTTGCTTGTTCTACTCCATTACTAAACCATTCCATAAATGTAAGCACAGCGATGATGAAAATTAAGAATAGCATGCAATTGTTCACGTGGAAACAAGAGAGTTGAAAGTTCAAGAGTTGCATTGAAGAATGTTTCATCATGGCAGTACTAGTGATACCTTGACAAACGATTAGGGAACTTTAGAGGCCACAAAAGTTTATGATAAATCTAAAAGTAACAAAAATTGCCCTGTAGTCAAAGTCATCCCTTCGCATGAAAATTAAATAGAGAATGAATGGTCGAATAAGCACCCCCGAAGTGACAACTGTGCCGTATTTTAGGTCATCAAGGTATGGAGCACAAGGTGGATGAATTAGATACATAACCCCCCTTAGAAAGTTAATGGTTGGATAGTTTATGTTGAATGCTAAAGCTTGATTAAGTTATTGCCAATTTGTGCACTTGTTATTGTAACGTCTTATTTTTGTATTATAACTGAAGTATATGATATTTTTATGTACACAACATAATCATGTGTATATCCTCAATGATTGTACGAGAAATCATATTGTCCAAAACTTGGTAAACGTATGTGAAGATGAGATTTGGCGGCACATCATGTATCTGTATGAATACATAATTAGTTAGGGAGGTCCAAGAATGATAAATTTTCTTTTCTATTATATAGATAATTAAAAATATGAAAAGAATGCAAAACTTATTGAGGGAATTCGGATGTACTTGTGCGAATCCTATTGAAATCTGTTAAAGGAATATTAATTAAGATAGAAGCCTAGGATGATAGAAGACAGAATAAGAGAAAGAGCTTTTTGAAAAGAATTCATCTTGAGTAGTCAAGAAGTAATAATATGGATGTAAATGTGTTTGGAATCTAAAATTACTTAAATCCACATGTTTCATTAACTCACCTTTTTAAGCCCATCCATATATTGGTTATTATATATATATATATATATATATATATATATATATATATGTGTGTGTGTGTGTGTGTGAGAGAGAAATTAAATTTCAGCGGTTTAATTTCACTACGTCAAATTTGTTTATTTACAGTGCTTTTTTTT
>PYAF01005288.1:80539-93849 GCA_007407185.1 Glycine tomentella | reverse complement strand
AGAGAGTAAGCCTTGATATCCTTCTACTAAGCTTGACAAGAACTCTTCCTAAGGTTGCTAGGTTTCTCACGAAAATTCTTTCAAAGTGATGGGTTTGTTTTTCTTACTTGATTCAAGCTTTATAAGAGAAAGATGAAATGAAGAGGGTGTAGGGAGAGAGTGGTCACGTGAATGAGGGTAGGAGAATGCCTTGAGAATGGATTGTGTTTTAGGTCCACCACCTCCCTTTATATAGTGGTTTAGGATTCACTTTATGGAAAAATATCTCCTACACCATAATGGCTTATCTTTCCACTTGTCCACCCTTTTACAAGTGTCCCTACACTTGTCCAAATCATAAAGACTCTTAATTCTCCATCATCCAAGTGTCCAAGCTCTTGAAGTTTATCCATTTCTCTTGCATTTTCGTGGAGTAGCTTGCCAAGGAAGATTTTTATGCTTTTTCTTTCATTCTTGAGTTTATCCCAAACCTGTTGTAGTACAATTTTAATTCTGAATTCGTTAACCGTTGGATCTCTTTAAAATTTTAAGGGTATACTACTATCTCACATATGTAGCTTTTGACCGTTGCGATTGTTGAAATAAGGTTTAGAGCTGTCCACGTGCAAGATGGAAGAGTGTAGAGAAATCTTGGCTTGATTTTTATATTATCTTGCATCCAAGCCATACAAGTGTCATGCCACTTGTTTCTATCATGTGGCTTGCTTTCCAAGTGACTTATCATGAAGTTTCTTGCCTCTTCTAGATGTTTTCTCACGTGAAGGACCAATCTAAAGGGAAGGAATACCAATTTTTCTTCCTTTCATTCTAGACTGCATCTTTATCTTGATTTTGATTGGGCTATACTTCTTCTGACCATCAAAATTACTAAACCATTTTACTAAATAGGTCTATTCATCCTATAATTAAGAGAAAATTCTATAGATTTTATGTATCATTGTTCCATATTTTTCTGATGCTTGAGTTTTCTTGAATAAAGCCTCAAAGTTGTCATCTTATTAAATTTGTAGAAATTTTATTCTACAGTTTTGTGTCACAAAATTTGTCGATACTTAGTCAGCTAAGTATATTCTATAGTTTCATCAAGTTTCTACAAAATTTCTAAAGTTATTTGAGCATTTTTGGCCTAGGGGCATTTTGGTAATTATGCCATTCAACCTAGGGGTATTTTGGTCATTTTCAAAAATGTCCAAGGGCATTTTTGACATTTTCATCTTAAGGGTTTTCTAGTAATTTCTACTTCATGGAGAGAGTGATATATTTATTTTTCTCTAAACATACTTGTATCCAATTATCATCACATTTTTATAATTTTGGGGATGTTACACCATTCACTAAGCCTCCTTCATCAATCTCACTAGCCTTACTTCCATTTTCCATTCTCACGAACCTTACTTTTTTTTCTCCAACCTCATTTGTTTGACTCTACTTCTTCTTCATAATCAATGGCAAACACCCAATCTGGTGGTCCTATTGATGACTCTCTGTTGCGCTTACAAGAAAACCACATTTCAACCTTAGTTTGGCAAGGTGAAGAAAGAATGCTTCGTTCGAGATTGCATTCTGTTTGGGCTATGAGACACTTTGATGAATTAGACAACCGTGTGAAAAACGCAATAACAGAAGCTGGCTTTGGTCATGTTATGACTAACGGTCAAGTTGATATCAACCAACATTTGGTAACTGCATTGGTGGAACGTTGGAGAACACCATAACGTTGATATAACACGTTTCATTTTCCACAAGGGGAGGCCACCATAACGTTGCAAGATGTGGCATTGCAATTGGGCCTGAAAATCGACGGCCTTCCATTAACTGGTGGCATTATTGGAGATGTTCATCACTGTTGTGAAGTCTTACTTGGGCTGAGTCCACCTGACAAGTATGTAAAGGGAAAAACTATTTACTTAACTTGGCTACGACAAAATTTTCAACAACTTCCTGATGATGCTGATGATGTTGTCGTTGCACAACATGCTAGAGCTCATATCATGATGCTGATAGGCGGTTGTTTGATGCCAGATACATCTGGCGCACATGTTCATTTTATGTACCTCCTTCTATTATCAAATTTGACTGAGGCAAGTCACTATAGTTGGGGCGCTGCAGTCTTAGCTTCCCTTTACCGAGCACTAGATCGGGCTGTGAAGCCCTTGCAAATTGAAATAGGCGGATGTCTTTTGCTCCTCCAATCTTAGGCGTGGGACCGTATCAAATGCGTTGCCCCGCATATACATGCCCTTTCTGATGAAGAAGTGCAAGAAGGACTTGGATTTCCTCTTGCACGCAGGTGGTCTCGACTGATGAGTCAAACTAACATTCCGACCAATTCTGTCAGATTGATACGCATGATATTCGACCGACTACAACTGCACGAGGTTCGATTCTTCCTCCTTCATGGTAAATTTTTGTTTATTTTTCCTACTGGTAAAAACATATGTGGCAAAATTCTCTTGTGTTGCAGTTCTTGTGGACACCTTATGATACACCTGAAATAAGGCCATTAATTAATAACATTGAGGTGTCTATGATAGCTCGTGCAAAAGTCCCTCTTATATGTTTTGCAATTGTGGAATGACATGCAGTAGATAGGGTCATGAGACAATTCGGAATGCGACAACATATTCTAGATGACCCACCAAACCTGAACCAACTCCACGAAATAGATATGAGAGGGAGAACAGATGTTTATTGGCCTCATCAACATCGGCACTGGATAAATAAATGGAATCATTGGAATGCTTATATTGTTCATGGTGAAATGGATAACGACATCTTGCATGAAAATTCTGAATACATGCAATGGTATATACGTCGAACTAGACGATATATATCGCGTGAGGGGAGAGTATCTTCTGAGGTTTAAATTTTAAAACCCTAATTTTTGTCAATTATTACTATTATTATTGATAAATATATATTTCTAACTTCTAAAATATTAATTTGCAGTACTATTCCGCCCATCACCACCATGAATCACATGGTCAACCCAATGTACCTCCAGTGCATGTTTCTGGATATATGCCCCAACATCATGAACCACATGGTTCTTCTTATCAATTAATGGGCTTTTCTGGATACATGCCTCAACAAGGTCAACAAAGTTCACAACCATTTGGGTTCACATCATATACGCCTTAATATTCATTCCAAGTTCCTTCGACTTCAAATGTTTTTCAAGGATTCTCACAAAGGTTCGGAACCACTTTTAATACTCCTCAATCTGCACATAACCTACCACCTTCGACCTCTTGCTATCGTCCAACATTACCCACTCAAATGCAAGACATGGGTGACGACGATGAGCAGGAAGATGATAACAACAATTTGAACGATGATGATGATGGTGGTGGTGAGGCTGGTGATCATGTTGCCCAACAACACCAAACAATTAGACGTGGTCGCCTTAGAACAAGAGGAGGAAGAGGTGGTCCTAGAACAAGAGGAGGAAGAGGTCAACAACAACCAACAAATCTAGTGCAACAAGATGAGAGACCTCGTCGCAATACAAGAAGAACTCGTTGTGGGACATCATCCCACTTTTAAATTTTGTTTTAAGTATTATGTAATATATTTTAATTTTTGTAATTTTAATATAAGTATTTTGTATTTCTATGTTGATAATATTGTCATTGCTAACAAAAATTATTATCATATTATTTTCTCAAAAACTAAACAACAATTAAAATAAAAAACCAAAAATAAATAACAAAACAAAATAATATTATATTTTAATGTTAATTTTCAATACAAAATAAATAAAATTATACAAAATATTAAATCAAACAAATATATTAAAATTAGTGTATTCTTAAATAATAAATAAAATAATTTTATTAAAATTTACTAAACAAAATAAATTAAAAATACACAAATAACATAATTTATATAATAAAAATAAATTAAAACAACAATTAAAATGGAAAAAACAAAAAAAATAACAAAACAAATTAATCTTTTCTTTTAATGTTTATATTCAATACAAAATAATAAAATATATAAATTATTAAATCAAACGTAAAAATAAAAATAATTTTACGACTAAATAAAAAAATTAAAAAAATTACGAAAATTAAACAAAACTTATCCTTAAAAAAACTTAAAAAAAAAACAAGAGTCGTATTCAATTATACGACTTTAAAAAAAACAATTTTATTAAAAGTCGTGATTCATTATACGACTTCTAAGAAAAATAAAAAAAATAAAACGGAAGTCGTTTAGGATTTTACGACTTCTTTAGTAAAAAATATGAAGTCGTATTATTTTGTGAAGATTAGCGTTGGAAAGAAGTAAGTTCTAAACCCTAAACAATGTTGCATATTATTTAAAGTTATTATATTTTTTACTTAGAAAACGGTTAGGGCCATATAAAGTTGTTAGCGACATAGTTGTTAGGTTCATAGTGTGTTGTGTTTACGTTTAAGGGTTTAGGTTTAGTGTTGATACTGTGATTAGGGTTTATGGGGTGATTATGGTTTAAGTGTTCCGGCTTAGGGTTTAGGTTTATTGGGTGATTAGGGGTTTGGTCCTGGGGTACACACCTAGGGTTGAGAGTGCTGGTTTAGGGTTTATGGCGCATGGGTGGATTAGGGTTTAAGTGTTATGGCGTAAGGGTTTAGGGGCATGGGTGGATTAGGGTTTAGGGCCTGGTGTACACACTTAGGGTTGAGGGTATCCGGCTAAAGTGTTTAGGGTTTATGGGGTGATTAGGGGTTAGGTCATGGGGAACACACCTAGGGTTTAGGGTATCCGTAGTAGGGTTTAAGGCGTATGTGGTGGTTAGGGTGTATGGCTTGGCGTGATTGGACCTAGGGTTTAGGTTGCTGTGTAAACAAGACCACTTCTTTATGCCTTTGTGTCTTTGACAATATTGACTTTCTTTCACCATTTGGTGATTTACTGGGACTAACTACATCTGTAGAAGTGTTAGTTTGTCCAGTTTGGGTTAAAGATGTATGGTCTACGAAATTTGGTTTAGTTTAACGGTTTAGTGTGTTAATGTTCATTTGTTAGGGTGTGTGGATATATGGGCTACGGTTTAGGGTGTGTTGATATGTGGGATAGGGTTTAGGACGTGCATTTATGTGGGTTATGGTGTGTTTAGTTTGTAGGGTTTGTGTTTCATAATTTAGGGTTTCGGGTGTTTGTGTGCTTCTGACGTTTATTTATGTTGATTGCAGGAAATGAGTTCAAGTGATGCGGAGGTTTTTCGTATTGTGCTATTTTTCAATGGAAGGAAAATTGAAGGAAGAAGAGGTGTTGTCTTCGAAGGGTAGAAAAGGATGACACAAATGAACCGAAATGCAACATTGAGTGATTTGCATCAGAAGATACGTTCAAAATTGGGTGTGGATGGAAACACTTGTATCACATTGCTGACGGCAAGAATATGGCAGCAAGATCAATACATGGAGTTTCCAATACAGGATGATGAAGAATTGGAAATGGTCATTGAAGAATATTTTAATCAGGCACGGAAGAAATTTTTAGAGTTGTATGTGGATTACACCGTAGTTCAGGAAGCTGTTTTACTGAGGAGGGCAGTTGCCTGTAATTCTGCACATATTGCACCATCATATGATGTTGTAGGTGCAAACATGTCTCAGGAAGATTCATATGATCCAACTTGGGTTATGGATGACGATGAAGATGATGATGATGATGAAAATATAGCGATGTAAGATCGTCTTCTTCAGGAGAATGCCAGTGCGTCCGATAATGATGAAGATGCTGGTGTGGATGCGACTGCATTCCAGCAACACACTGATGTGGGATCGTCTGAAATGCGGTACCGTGCAGGTGTTGGATCGACACAATCAGAACAACCAGTTGAATGTAAGTTACATGACTTAAACCCTAAGTGATTTCATATAATTGTTGTTCATGTATATATTTTGCAAACCCATGCTTATTAATGTGTATTGTATTTTAAGGCGGTGCGGTTATTCCTTTTTGGGACGGGATTCCACATTACACATATATCGATTGGAATCACCCAAGCGAAGAAGATTCTTTTGGTGGTTCAGCTTCAGGATCGGGTTCAGTCCAAGGTCCCTGGCAAATAGGGGACGATTTGTTTGTTGAACAAGAATTCCCATCCAAAAAGGAGGCACAAATCGCAGTTAAGCGAAACCTAATGAGGGAGCATCAAGAAGCATTTGTGGTTGAGAGCAAGCCTGACAGGTTGAAGCAAGGAAGAAGAAGATGGAGATGCAACTCCACTTGTGCCTTCAACTTCCCAAAACCCTAGCTAGGAGACCTAAGCTTCTAAAACCCTAAATTTGTGTTTGTCTCCCTCCAAAAACGTGCATTGAGTGCTGGTTGGTGAAGTATTTAAAGCCCTTCATGTGAAATCTCTGTTTTACCCCTTGAATTAAGCTGCTGTCAACCTGTGGCGCCCTTGGCGCCGTCCTGGCGCCAGCTTTCAGAAGTTACGGCGCCCTTGGCGCGGACGTGGCGCTCTTGGCGCTGGCTGGAGGTGCTTCTGGCGCTCTTCGCGCGGGAACTGACGCTGCTGGCGTTGGACTCCAGAGGTCTTGGCGCCCTTGGCGCTGGTTCTGACGCTTACGGCGCTATTTTCCAGAAATAGTGGCGCCTTTGGCGCGGTGACGGCGCTCCTGGCGCCAACCTGCAGAGGATGTAGCGCTCTTGGCGCCAATTTGCGCTCTCAGCGCCAGTCTCCAGTGCTTGTGGCGCCTTTGGCGCCGCTCTTGGCGCTGATGGCGCCATATACTTCTTCAAAACTTGATCTTTTCCTTCTGATTTCAGCCCAATCTTGGTGTTTTAGGTCGATTCCTGGCAAATTCAACATGATAGCTTAATTTATACACAAAGAGGGCAATAATGAATGCTTTATGCTCAATTCTTGGTCTAAAAGCTTGGAAAATCCTTATATGCTAGGCGCATATCAAATAATTCCCAGATTTAGATATTGCTGTCCTCAGCAATAAACAAAGTTCAAGCAGGAAGCATGGATCAATTCTCAAGAATCAACATTGAACAGAACAATCTCCTAGCTTAAAATGCTACAAATGACTGAATCAAATCAAAACTTCACACAACTTTTCACATCCATCAAACAATGAAGTCCAACTTGAATACCCTCACGGATGTAAAATTCACACACACTCAAGTGTTTAGGGTATTCACTCAGTGCATCACTGCTCTAGGACTACCATAAGCTTGATCTTATTCTCAAGTTCTATAAAAAGTAAAAAGAACACAACACATGCAAAAAAGCCTTTGAGATTGAACTTACTACACTTTGACTTTTTCTTTTTCTCTTTCAATTACTCCTTTTGAACTTTCACTTTCTTTTCTTCCTTTTTCTTCTCACTTGCTAATTCTTTCCTTTTTCATTTATCAATTGGCTTAACTAAATGCCATTTTTGTTTTTCATTCTCTTTTACTTTCATTAATTCATCTTGATACTTATTTTTTTCTTCACTGCAAAACCACAGAACAATTAGCAGTTCAATCTCAAAATGGTAGGGTGATGATTGTGGCTTAGTGTATTATCAGGTGATCAAACAAAAGAAGGCTTCAGGCTCAAAGGGTTTAGCAAAGGAATCAAATTGTAAGGAAGGCTGTTTGGCTCAAGCTTATTAGAACAAAATGCCTTTATCACATCAACATATGCATGCATTAGAGAGAAACCGGTCAAGTTCTAGCATCCTATCACAATAAGGCATCCCTCAAAAGAAATCAACTGTTTAGGCTCAAACCTTTCAGGCTATGGCACAAGCTAGACTCATGATGATATCAGATCAAACAATGCATTCCATTTCAAAATGAATTCATTCATACAAGCATTCATGCGCTTCAGTTCAAGTTCAGACAACATCACTTCATGATTCACATCAGCAATGCTTTCCAAAATCAATTTGACAATCAGCTGATTGAGCAAATCTAATCTGGGAGAGGCATGCCTTTAGCAAAATTGTCTAATATGTACACCTATGATTAGGTTAAAATTAGACTCAAAATTAATTGTAGTTAATTTTCTGTATAGCTTCACAAAAAGAAAATTGTTATCCAAAAAGTATCTGTCCAAAAAGCTTCTGCCTACTGTTCAAGTTTCAATAAAAAAAAATGCAAAAAGACGCATGATTCACAAAACGACACTTGTTTCCTCGATTAACGTGCCCCTATTCCCAGATTTAATCCCTTTGTTGTCTCCAACAAGGTAAACGTATAAAACACATAGACAACACGTTATAAGAGGAAACAACTCATGCATAAATGAAAATCAATCAGTAAAGGAGCTAACCAAAGAGCTCGCTCATAAAACAATGTCAAGTCATGGCAGAAATGTCATATATACTGGCACGCACCTACTATGCCAACATTGTGTAAATGTAAAGTACTGAATGTGAATGTGCGGAAAAGTAATTGACAGTAAAGTAAAGCCTGAAATAAACTAAGGATGAGTGGAGATGATCATGGAAGCTGGTCCTCATCCATGATGTCTGTGGCATCTGCTGTGGCGATGGGAGAAGGCTGTGTGTCTGGTGGAGGAAGTGCGAAGGCCAGAGGTGGTGGCTGAGATTGAGAACTCTGTGGATCTACACCAAAGTGACTGCAAAGTGCAGTGAGCATCTGGGACTGGGTGTCCATCTGCGTCTGCATCTGCTGCATGTGAACCTGCATCTGGGTAGCCACAGCAGTAAGCTGAGAGATCTGCTGCTGCATCCTCACATAAGTGGTGGAGTCCTCGAAGATAGGCTCCCGATGAGGGGCCTGAGAGGATGCAGTAGAAGGATCCTACACTGGTGGTGGTACGGAAGCTGTAGGCTGTGATGGTGATGCGGCTGGCTGAGGCTGGTGAAGGTCAGGAACCTCGGGCAGGGGATGCTCAAGTCCGGGGCGTGGGCTCCTAGCTGCAAACTCTGCAGGAGTCAACTCAGCTGCGCGGAGGAGATGGTCTTGAAGAGTGCGTCGGACACAGTCCAGATAAGACCTGTGTGTCAGAGTGGGCTTCAACGGCACGTCCAGGGGCTCGTCGTCAGGGATCGCGAGACCGGCGTGCATGCAGAGGTGAGAGATGAGGGAAGAATGGGCAAGATGAGAGTGGGCTCTGCCATCCCGAATCATGTGCATGATACAGTCAGATAAGGCACTAGAGATATCAAGGTTGATATCTCTCTGCAGCACATACAGGAGGCAGGCTCGCTCCACATTCACATCCGTCAAGTTAGAGGATGGAATGATAGTAGAGTTGACGAAGAGGTGCCAGAAGTCTGACTCCGGGTGAAGCTCACTATGACGAAGCTTCTCAGGCACGAAGTCGGATCCGGTCTTCATCCGCCAAGCGGAGAAGCGACCGGTGATCCCTCGTCGTAACTCATCAGCGAGCGCGGGCATATCATCCCGATACGTCGCCTTGCCGGTGCAAGGGAGAGGCTGCATCTTGTTGTAGCGCGTGATGAACCCACAGCGCCGCAACTCGTCCACGGAGGTCTGGAGAAAGTCTTCAATGAACTCGCGGTCAAACGGAACGATAATGTCGCGAACCCAGCTGCGTCGCTCGCGCTCTACTGTCGTCCGGTCGATGTTGGCGCAGAACTCCTTCAGGATGGAGCTGGAGCTCATATCGGCAAAGCTCACGAGCTTTTGCCACTGACGGGTCTCGATCACGCCTCTGATGAGCGAGTCCTCGGGAAGATCTTCCCAATCAATAACCCTCTCGGGGATAATCTTCTTCGGCAAGAACCACTGATCGAAGCGGTCTTGATGTTCCCGGGACAGAAAACGGCCATCATCAAAAACTGAAGTGCGGGGCTTCTTGCCGGGACCCCCTGAGGTGACCTTTTGCTTGCCCTTGTCTACTTGTTTACCCTGAAAATCAGAAAATTCCAATTGTCCAAATGCAAATCATCAGGATAAGTATGCATCAGATATGACCTCCAACAAGGACAAACAATTTAAGATTTAAGAGATATCATGGAGTTCAGGAAGGTTCACAGTATTTTCAATGATATCAACAATTGCAGCACAGATACAGGTTAATTTTGACTGAAAGGTAAGAATTGGGCCAGGGTCAAGCATTGACATAGTTCCTCAGTTGAGGTAATTGTTGCACACCAGCAAAGATCACAGCATGATACATAATAAAATGGATTGTAATTCTCAAATTTGAATGGGAGCAGAACACAATTCATGTAACAGGCTTAAGGGACATTACAGAGGGAGTCTAGAGCACATACACAGCTCAACATCACAGATGTAAACAGAGATGCACTCACAGGTGAACATGCAAATCAAGGTGGATACACCATTACCTTTCTGTTTAACTGCTAGCTAGCTATGGATTCCCAAATTTAATCAAATTCATGTCATGAATAGTCCAGTATGCAACCATACTAATTGAATGCAGCAATTTCAACAAGTTCAATAAGACCAGGAAATGGTTGCATGAATGCACTGTAAAGGTATGGGACTAAAGTATCCAAGAGCTAGGCAACATGCAAGTTAACAGAGTGACTGACCTCGTACAACTCAATTCCCAAATGGATTCATGCCTAGGGTGGGACCCAAGGAATAGAAATGCAAGCTTGGAGTGCAAGGATGCAACTAACCAGACCAATTAATTTCAAATTCATACCAGTAATGAACAAGCTTCATGATTTCAAGCATTCATTGAAACACATGGTCACAAAGGACCAATTATACCAAAGCAGTTCATATCAAAACTCAGAATATCAGCTTGTTATCAATACATTGTGGAAAGAATTTAACCAAGAGAGTACATGTGAAAGCATTCCCAGATTTAAGTCTAACAGTGGGTATGAACAAATGAAAAGAATTGCAGGCTTAAAGTTTGAGAATGCAACCCATTAGAGCATGAAGTGATTACAGGAGTGCACTCTAGAGGCTTAGGGTTAATGTAGTCAAAAGTGATGCAGCATGCAGTTCATCACAATGCATCACTTAAGAACATTCAAAGCATTTACCACAGACATCGTTTCATACACACAAGCACTAGTATGGCACCAAATGCAGAGCTACAGCAGTCATAGGTATGACCATTATGAACTAAGCCCAGGGTGAGCATAATATCTAGAGCTGGCTTTACAGCCACATGATGTCAGAGTATGACAACATACAGCAGGTTGACCAAACCAATGAGAAATCAGAACAAATTGAAAGGGTACTAAACCTAGCACACAAGTGGATCAGGAATGGTTCAAGCTAAGCAGGATTCCCAGATTTAATTTGCAACAATGAAATTAAGGATGCAAGGAACAGGGCAAAGATATTAAAAGTTGCCCCACATCCATAACTTAATATCACAGATTCATAGCAAGGATTGGCAAAAGAGATGAAGGAACTTGATATGATTCGAGGTAATGATAAAATGAGGAACAACAGTTCACATGAAAGTTACAACCATGGAAGTGGCTAAGTGAGCCCAGATAAGCCATAATCACTCCTACGACACATTGAGTTGCATCAGCATAAGAATTAGTCTATGTCACTATGAATTGCATATTTAGAATACATAGACTAATGTGAACTGGAACTCCTACTACAAAGAAAGCTTTGCTCAGGCATGACCTCAAATATCACACACAGCATTGGAAAATGAAATATGCAAGGAAATCCCAACTGATATCATGATGAATGCAGAGCAAAATTTATGTCCAAAGTTATTCAAAACATCTGCATTTACAGTGAAAAATCAAACCACAGTTCCTTAACTAACCCAATTCCCAGATTTAAAAGGATATAGACAACAACAATCCCTATAGTTCATCACAGATCCAGCCACGCTCAATCAAGATGTAATCACGTCAACACCAACAGGACCCAACTTAGCAACCCCCATACCCTAATCAAAACAAACACCCACCAATATTGTAGAACACCTATAAGGTCAGAGAGGTGTACCTTATCACGACCCATAGCAACAATACGGTAGGCAAGCAAACAACCACACTATGGTAGTAGACGGCCTTGAACGCTCAAATGCAAAAGAAGGGCGAGGGAGGCAGAGAGACGAGAAGAACTGTATGGTGATATGGGGGGGAAAAAATAGAAAGAGAACAGAAGATGAAGAGGAAGTTGGGGAAGAAGTTGAAGGTAGAGGAGTCGAGAGAAGTTGAAGGCGAGAGAGAAATTGAAGCGAATGAAGGCGCGGAAGGGTGTTTTAAAATTTTTAAAACAGTGCCCTAAGTGCGGCGCTCTTAGCGCCGACGCCGCGCTCAGAGCACGGGAATACAGAAAGCACGGCGCTCATGGCGCTTACCTGGCGCCATAGGCGCGGAAGTCCAGTGGTCACGGCGCTCAAGGTGCCACCCTGGCACTCGTGGCTCCAGTCTTTGTTCATGAACCCAGCCGGCGCCCTTGGCGCCATATACGGCGCTCCGAGCTCGGAAAATCAGAGAGCATGGCACTTTTGGCGCCACTGTGGCGCTCTTGGCGCCAACTTGCAGAATGATGGCACTTTTAGTGCCGCTCTTGGCGCTCTTAGCGCCGCTAGCTAAGCACAGTCATAAAATGACTGGATTTGGCTATGAAATTCCAAAGCACGCCAAAATGAATGTGCTATAATTGAATTTGAATAACTATCAACATGCATTTAAGAAAATTAAAACGAAACTAAACAAAAGCAAAAGGAATTGACCAGCTTAAACCTATGAATTCTAGCTAAGAGAAAATGCTAACTAATGATTAAAACTAACCTAAGAAGCAAATTCCTAACACAAAATTGAGTTGCCTCTCAACAAGCGCTTGTTTAACGTCACGAGCCTGACGGTTAATCCTTTAAGGATCAAGGAGAGCGCAAAGGGATGACACTTGCATCCCTATCAAATTGACCACCATGGTATGGCTTCAGCCGCCATCCATTGACCTTAAAAGGTATATGGTTATCCAGAGGAGAGATTTCTATAGTTCCATAAGGGAAAAGCTTAACTGTAACACCCCGTAGGCCTCCGACGTGTTATCATTAATAATATCAGATTAGCGTATAAAATATCAAGTAATCAGCTCAGCGGAAACATAGGATCGTTTTCTTGATACATTATGTATGGAATCACACATCAGAACCATAAAATCACGCCCCTGCTGATCCAGTTTATCAAAACAACATAAATAAGACAGATAACATAGCTTTAGGCAGAGTAACTACAATATAAACATATACATGTACTCAGGGAAAGTCTCGTATACATAATATCAAAGTTCTGTATAATATATACATCTCAGGTTCACACCACACACGGTGCTACAAAAGAATATAATCCCTCAGAAGGGGTATACAGAACTAAACTCAAAACATAATCAAAATGGAGCCTTCATGCTCTCTA
>PYAF01005288.1:60858-80439 GCA_007407185.1 Glycine tomentella | reverse complement strand
TTAACTAGAGATTTAAACTTCACCTACCTCAAATGAGTTTGAGTCTTGATATCCTTCTAAGCTTGTTAAATCCTTCCTAAGGTTGTTTGCCTCTACACGTGATTTCTTCAAGGTGATGGGGTTTACTTGATTTAAGCTTTGAAGGGAAAGATGAAATGAAATGAAATGAAATGAAAGTGGTGTGAGGGAGAGAGTTCACATGAGGTTTGGAGAAAGGAGTGGTTTTAGAATTGGTTTGCACTTAGGTTCCTCCTCCTCCCTTTATATAGTGTTGAAGAAATGATTACTTAGAAAAAAATCTCATAAGCCATCATTATTCCTTTACAAGTGTCCCTACACTTGTTAAAATCTTAAGGCTTCCTTCCTTTCTTCCTTCCAAGTGTCCTACCATTTGGCATGATCTTAGAGCTTCTTCTCCTTTGCTTCCAAGTGTCCAAAATCATGAAGTTTCTCCATTCCTCTTGTATTTTCGTGGAGTAGCTCATTCTTGAGTTTATCCCAAACCTGTTTTAGTAAAATTCTATTTCTCGATTCGTTAACCGTTGGATCTCTTTAAAATTTTAAAGGTACACTACTATCTCACATATGTAACTTTTGACCGTTGGGATTGTTGAAATAATGTCTAGAACTACCCACGTGAAAGATGGAAAAGTGTAGAGAAATCTTGGCTTGATTTTTATGTTACCTTGCATCCATGCCATACAAGTGTCATGCCACTTGTTTCTATCATGTGGCTTCTTTCCAAGTGGCTTATCATGAATTTTCTTGACTCTTCTCCATGTTTTCTCACGTGAATGACCAATCTAAAGGGAAGGAATACCAATTTTTCTTCCTTTCATGCCACATGTGGTCATTTTTGATGATGAATAAAAATCTAGTTTCAATATGGCATTTTCTTTTAAAAAGAAATCCAATTTAATTTGAATTATTTTATCTAAGGATAATTGGGAATAATAGATCTCTAGATGTTCCTAAGAATTTATCTCAATGATATTTTAAATTAATCCCAAGCAGTCTTATACAGGGCAATACATAAACCTTTCATTCTAGACTACATCTTGATCTTGATTTTGATTGGTCTATACTTCTTCTGACCATCAAAATTACTAAATCATTTTATTAAATAGGTATATCCATCCTATAATTAAGAGAAAATTCTATAGATTTCATGTATCATTTTTCCATATTTTTCTAATGCTTCAGTTTTCTTGAATAAAACCTCAAAGTTGTCATCTTATAAAATTTGTAGAAATTTTATTATACAGTTTTGTGTCACAAAATTTGTTGATACTTAGTCGGCTAAGTGTATTCTATAATTTCATCAAGTTTCTACAAAATTTCTAAAGTTATTTGAGCATTTTTGGCCTAGGGGCATTTTGGTAATTATGCCATTCAACCTAGGGGTATTTTGGTCATTTTCAAAAATGTCCAAGGGTATTTTTGAAATTTTCATCTTAAGGGTTTTCTAGTAATTTCTACTATATGGAAAGAGTGGGATAGTTATTTTTCTCTAAACATACTTCTATCCAATTATCATCACATTTTTAAAATTTTGGGGATGTTACAAGTGGCAATGCCAAAGGATTCTAGGCACATCGAATTCAGCCACACATCTTCTGACAATCCCATCAGTGCACTGGAAGTACAGGAATGGGTTGTCCTAGTGATATCTCCGGGCATCATGCATGAACTTCTTTCTTTGCTGCCATGTCAAGTCATCTGGAATGGCTCCAACAACCTTGTAATTGGCCATATCAGCAAACCAAGGAGTGCTTTCAGCTACCATCATCTGCTCATCAGGGAATGCATCATTAATTTCCAGTTGTGGGCTATCCTGAAGCTCTTTCTCTTGGATCCTTGAGAGGTGGTCAGCCACTCTGTTTTCTACACCAGCTTTATCTTTAATCTCCAGATCAAATTCCTGAAATAGGAGCATCCACCTCAACAAGCGAGGCTTAGCATCCTGCTTAGTCAACAAATACTTGAGAGCAGCATGGTCAGTGTAAACAATAACCTTGGAACCAATCAAGTAAGATCTAAACTTATCCAAGGCATAAACTACAACTAGCATTTCTTTTTCAGTGGTAGCATAGTTAACTTGTGCTTCATTCAAAATCTTGCTAGCATAATAAATGACATGTAAAAGTTTGTCCTTACGTTGGCCTAACACAGCTCCTATAGCATATTGACTAGCATCACACATAAGTTCATATGGCAAACTCCAATCAGGTGCAGTCAAAACAGATGCAGTGGTCAATTTCTCTTTTAAAACATTAAAAGCATGCAAACAATTAGCTTCAAAGTTAAATTCAGATTCCTTGACCAACAGTTGGCTTAGAGGCTTAGCTATCCTAGAAAAATCCTTGATAAATCACCTATAAAACCCCGCATGACCTAAGAAACTACGAACACCATTCACATTAGCGGGTGGAGGCAATTTTTCAATCAATAAGAGTTTAGCCTCATCAACCTCAATCCCCTCAGAGGAGATTTTGTGACCCAAGACAATGCCATCCCGTACCATGAAATGGCATTTTTCCCAATTAAGCACGAGGTTGGTCTCTTGACACCTCTTCAAGACTTTAGAAAGATTAAACAAGCAAGCATCAAAGTTAGAACCAAATACAGAGAAATCATCCATAAACACCTCAAGAAATTTTTCTACCATATCGGAGAAGATAGAAAGCATACACCTTTGGAAAGTAGCCGGCGCATTGCAAAGGCCAAAGGGCATCCTTCTGTATGCGAAGACTCCAAAGGGGCAAGTAAACGCCATCTTCTCTTGGTCTTCAGGTGCTACTGGAATTTGGTTGTATCCTGAATACCCATCCAAGAAGCAGTAGTACTCATGTCCAGCCAACCTCTCTAGCATTTGATCAATGAATGGTAGAGGGAAGTGGTCCTTCCTTGTAGCATCATTCAACCGGCGGTAGTCTACACACATCCGCCATCCGATGATAGTTCTTGTGGGGATCATGTCATTATTGTCATTCTGAATCACTGTAACCCCACCTTTCTTGGGTACAGTTTGCACCGGACTAACCCAAGCGGTATCGGAAATAGGGTAGATCATTCCCGCATCAAGAAGCTTGACCACTTCTTTTCTCACCACCTCCTTCATCATGGGATTAAGCCTCCTCTGAGGTTGCCTCACTGGTTTCATGTCGTCCTCCATTAAGATCTTATGGGTGCAAAATGAAGGGCTGATACCCTTCAAGTCTGATATGGACCATCCAATGGCGGATTTGTGATCCTTCAACACTTGAGTGAGCTTGGCTTCTTCTTCCTCAGATAAGCTTCTATTAATGATGACTGGGTAGGTCTTGTCTTCTCCTAGGAACACATATTTGAGGGTAGCTGGAAGCTCTTTTAACTCTAGCTTTGGTGCTCCAACTTCAATGTCTGAATCTTTCTTTTCTAACACTTCCATGGCTGCTTCTTTTAACTCTTCAATGACAGCCACTTCTTGGACCTCCATAAGCTCTTCAAATTCTTGCTCAAGAGAATTGTCAGAATGGATCAGTGTATCCAGCACATCAATCCGGAAGCAATCGTCCTTATCATGAGGAATCTTCATAGCATCAAAGACATTGAATACTATGGACTCATCAAACATCCTTAGCTCTAGCTTCCCTTCAGCTACATCGATGATAGCTCTAGCCGTAGCCAAGAATGGCCTACCTAGAAGAACAGGTATCTCCCCCTCTTCCATGTCTAGAACTATGAAGTCAGCTGGAAATATGAACTTGTCCACCTTCACCAAAATATCTTCAACAAAGCCACTTGGTCTTCTCAAGGATCTATCAGCTAGTTGCAAAGATACCCTGGTGGGTTTCAACTCAGAAATGCCCAATGATTTACAAATTGAGAGAGGCATTAAGTTGATACTTGCACCAAGGTCACACAAGGCTTTACCAACACTAACATCACCTATGGCAATAGGTATGTTAAAACTGCCTGGATCCCTAAGCTTGGGTGGAACTCGCTGCTGGATGATGGCACTACATTCCTTTGTTAAGACCACGGTCTCACATTCTTGCAGCTTGTGCTTCTTAGAGAGCAAGTCCTTCATAAACTTAGCATAGTTTGGCATATTGGCCAAAGCTTCAGCAAATGGAATGTTTACTTGCAGCTTTTTAAACATCTCCAAGAACTTGGTGTACTGCTTCTTTTGTGCTTGCTGCTTCATCTTCAAAGGGTAGGGAGGTTTCTCAAATCTGGAAAAATCCAGAGGCTGCTTAGGCTCAGCTGCAACTTTCTCCTTCCCCTTATCTTTTCCTTGTTCCCTACTGCTGCTGGAAATTGGTGCTTCTGCAGAATTTCCAGCAGCTGCAGAATTTTCAAGTTCTGCAAATTTTTCAAATTCTGCTGCATCTTTTGGAACTTCTTGCTCCTCTTCTCTTGGCACCACTCTGGTTTTCTCCTTAGGAGCAATAACAATTCCACTCCTAGTGGTGATGGCTTTAGCATGTTCCCTAGGATTTACAACTGTATCACTAGGGAATTGACCAGGTGGTCTCTCAGCTAGTTGCCTTGATATCTGGCCAATTTGTGTCTCCAAATTTCTGATGGATGCACCTTGGTTCTTCAGCTAAGATCTTGTCTCATTCATGAAAGCATCAGTGTTTTGGATGTGATCGTTGGTGGTCTTGGCCAGCTGCAACATAGCCTTTTCAAGTTCAGATGGCTCCTTTGGAGGGATGGGAGGTGGTTGTAAGTAATTGTTGGATTTGTAATCCAAACCACTCCCATGTGGTCTTCTTGGATAGCTACTACTACTCCCAGAAGCTTGGTTGTAGTGTCTTTGGTACCCTTGTGGAGGTCTCTGATCATACCATACTCCATTGACTTGAATTGGATCAGCCCCCACCAAGGTCGGACATACATTGGACTCATGGTCCCCTTGGCAATACTCACAAACAGCCATGCCTGCTTTGATTGATGAAGCTTGAGCTTTGGATACCTCTAGCTTATCAAACTTAGCATTGAGGATGGCAAGCTGTTGTGATAGGAGTTTTTGCTCAGCCAACATTGCATCTTTGCTACCCAAATGAATGACTTCCCTCTTTGGCTGAGTTGCTATACTCTCATTCTCTGTTCTGGCCAAAGAGTCTATCAACTCATGTGTTTGAGCAGCTGTCTTTGATCTAATGGTTCCTCCAGCAGCTCCATTAATGACCAGCTTGGACTCAGGTGACAAACCATTGAAGAAGATTCGCACCTTCTTCCCAACCGGCATGTCATATTGAGGACAACGCCGTATCAACTCTTGGAACCGATGCCATGCTGCACACAAGGTTTCCCCATGAAGCTGCGTGAAGTTGGTGATCTCATTCACCAATCGATTGTACTTTTCCATGGAAAAATATTGGGCGAAGAACCTAGCCATCAGCTCATCCCAGGTGGTTATGCTATTCGAAGGTTGACGATGTAACCACTTGAGTGCTTTTCCTTTCAAGGCAAAAGGAAAGAGACGGAGCCTAATGGCATCATTGGTCACTCCCTGGTGCCGAATGGTGTCACAAATCATCATAAAATGGTTTGCAAAATCATGCGGATCCTCATCATCCTCGCCGCCAAATTGATTCTTCTCCACCAAACTGATGAGGGATGGTTGGATATCGAAGTGATGTGCTTGAATAGGCGGTCGGACGATGCTGGATGGCGGTCGGACGAATAATGGAGCTAGAATGTTCTCCATTAATTCATCCTCCGGCCTTGGCTGCTCACGATTGTTTTCAGCCATGTCTAGTTCCTCTTTAGATTCTTCTTCTTCTAGAGGTCGAGAACTAGACCCTTCTGCTTCCCTCCTTAGCCTCGTTAACTTCCGATTCCTCCTTGCGGTTTTCTCAATTTCAGGATCAAACTGAAGATTATCAGGGCTAACGATACCTTGCATATACTCCGGAAGCAGGTCAGTAACAAAAGAAATCCAATCCTAAAGATAAAATAGGGATTTGTCGTTCCCAACGAGGATTGCGAGCTCTTATTGCGAGCTCGACAAGTATACCAGTCGTACAAGTAATAGAGTGATAAAGTAGGGATTTGTCGTTCCCAACGAGGATTGTTTGACCAAATGAACTATAATTTTGATCGATAAGTTGGATACCAAAATAAATAAGAATATTTGTTTGTTGTTGTGTGTGTACAAATTAAATTAAAAGTTAATTGTAAACATAAACTAATATCAACAAGTAAATGGAGGGATAATGATATGTAAAGAGATGTAGCTAGGGCAACCCACACATGATGCTTCTTCCAATGGAAATGTATTATTCACTACATTCACTCATCTAAGCTATTTAGCTAATGTGTTTTCAGAAGTTGACTAAGCCTTGATTTCTCATGTACCTAGTTCTTTAACTCACACTCCAACCCTAATCCCTTAGTGATCTTCAGCAAGTTAAGCATTAAGTAAACACATGCATAAGTTAAGCTACAAGCACCCATCCCTATTCCTAGGTGATGTTAGCAAGTTACTACACTTAGTTCCAAACCCCAATATTCCTATTGTGAACCCTAGCTCTAAACTCTCACAAAGAATGGCCAAATCCAAGGAAGAGATGGAAGAATTAAAGCAAGTGCAGTAAAATAGCTTTTGATAAATGAATAATAGTATTCAATACATCCCAATGAAATTTACATCAAGTGCTAGTGCCCTAACTACAATAAAAGCTTAGCCAACCCTCATAATGAGTGGCTTAGATACAAAAAGAGACATACCCAGCTGAAGCAAGGAAGAAGAAGATGGAGATGCAACTCCACTTGTGCCTTCAACTTCCCAAAACCCTAGCTAGGAGACCCAAGCTTCTAAAACCCTAAATTTGTGTTTGTCTCCCTCCAAAAACGTGCATTGAGTGCTGGTTGGTGAAGTATTTAAAGCCCTTCATGTGAAATCTCTATTTTACCCCTTGAATTAAGCTGCTGTCGACCTGTGGCGCCCTTGGCGCCGTCCTGGCGCTCATGGCGCCAGCTTTCAGAAGTTGCGGCGCCCTTGGCGCGGACGTGGCGCTGTTGGCGCTGGCTGGAGGTGCTTCTGGCGCTCTTCGCGCGGGAACTGACGCTGCTGGCGCTGGACTCCAGAGGTCTTGGCGCCCTTGGCGCTGGTTCTGGCGCTTACGGTGCTATGTTCTAGAAATGGTGGCGCCTTTGGCGCGGTGACGACGCTCCTGGCGCCAACCTACAGAGGATGTGGCGCTCTTGGCGCCAATTTGGCGCTCTCAGCGCCAGTCTCCAGTGCTTGTGGCGCCTTTGGCGCCGCTCTTGGCGCTGATGGCGTCATATACTTCTTCAAAACTTGATCTTTTCCTTCTGATTTCAGCCCAATCTTGGTGTTTTAGGTCGATTCCTGGCAAATTTAACATGATAGCTTAATTTACACAAAGAGGGCAATAATGAATGCTTTATGCTCAATTCTTGGTCTAAAAGCTTGGAAAATCCTTATATGCTAGGCGCATATCAGTCATATTGCCAGTAATTTCAATCAACGATTCAAGAGTGCAAGATTGAAGAAGAGCCTCATGACTTTGGGTATGTTCAAAATTATTTGTAATTTAGTCAGGTTAAAAAATGTCTTACCCACCTAACGTTCATGCTTTTATAATTGTGTAGGTTATACTCCCTGTATGGCCGAATTTGACATAGCGTATGAATGATTCCGCAATACTAGTCCTGAGGTTGCAGAATGGATTGACAGCATTCCTAAGGAAAAGTGGACTCGTGCATATGATGTCGAGGGGAGAAAATATGGCCATATGACAACAAATTTGTCTGAATCAGTGAACAAGGTGTTCAAGGGAGCAAGGAACATGCCTATTACTGCTTTGGTGAAGCACACATACAGTCGATTGGTTGAATACTTTGTGAGAAGGGGTTAGATGGCCACAGCACAGCTGCAGCAATCACAACGACATTGTAAAAATGTCGTTGATGCTATGAGGCATAATCAGAACGTTGCTATAGGGCACAATGTACGCACCTATAACCTTGAGCAAACGTCGTTTGAGGTGGCCGATGGCTGGGACAGGTCATATTCAGTTAACCTAACTGAGCGTTTTTGTCAGTGTAGGAAGTTTAAGGCCTTCAAATACCCTTGTAGCCATGCCGTAGCTGCTGCTTTATTCATCCGTCAGAATCCTTTGCAATATGTGGATGATATGTTCCTCGTAACCAACTTGGTTGAGGCTTATTCATTACCTTGGCAGCCTATTGGTAATGAACTTGCCATTCCCCCGAGTGAAGATCTAGCTATCATCCCTAACAGGGCAATGTTGCGTGCCAAGGGTCGTCCAAGGTCCACGAGAATACGTAATGAGATGGACGAAGTCAAAACATCTCAGAGAGATCGTAGATGCGGTCTGTGCAAGCAAGTTGGACATACTCGTACAACTTGTCCTACTCAGGGTAGTGTTTCATGATTTTGTTATTATGTTTGTTTGATTAGTGGTTCGTTAAATGTATTTGATTTATAAGAAATATTGTGTAACATGTATGAAGTTAATGTTTTGGTTATGGTGCACATCAATGACGATTAAAAATGTTGCGTAACATAGTTGGTGATGCTTTGCTGAAACATGATTTATTTTGTTAGAATATTATTAGTTAATTACATAGATTATGATCTATATTTTCGTTAGTTAGTTACGTAATGTATGACCTAGGTTTAGTTGACATAGTTGGTGACCTAGGTTTTATGGCCCTAAAGATGTTGTTAAGTGGTGCAATCCATAGGCCTTAAAGATGTTGTTAACTGGTGCAATCCATAAACCCTAAACAGGTATACAAGCAGAGCGTGTCTTTACAAATTAGCGTTTTTTGTGTCACTATAGTGAGCACATGCATTTATTAATATATGATGATATCTAACCAACAAATTCAAATATAACCAATTTGTGATTTTGGTTTCACTTTAGCCGTTAGTTATCATCATTTATGTTACACGTACGACGTTAATTGAACACACCTAACTGAAGACGCCTAACAAGGGCATGATTGAACACGCCCAACTAGGACGTCTTTGAACATGCGTAAATACTGCGTAACTAAACGCCTAAGCAATATTTAGGGGTGAATAGACACGCCCAACTTGGGCGCGATTAACCCTATATAAGGTACATGCTCGGACACACCATGCCTCGCCCCGTAAATTTGATTTTGCATACCATGGCATTCTTAGGAGAAACAAGCAGCCAAACCATTGGTAACTCCAAATTAGCATTCATTTATCCAAACGGATCTACAAAGCACAACGACACGGGTGTTTGTTTTCAGGGTGCCACTCCAATAGCGATGCGAGTTCCTAATGAGTATTCGTTTCAAACGCTTCAGAGTAGGATGCATCACACCCTTCAACTAACCGATGACCATTTCGTGGATAACATTTACTACCGACGACCATCACTAGAAGCAGGTCAGCACTATTTTTTTCATTCTATGGCACTAACAAATGATGATGATGTTTGCAGAATGTTAAGGTGTCACGACCAAATGTCGACTGCTGGTCCTATAGAAATTTTATGCACCATAAATAGAACAGCCGATGGGATAATCAACCTACTTCAGTCGACCATCGTCTCCATACACGATGCACTGTTATATTACAACGGAAGTTGGAACATACCATGAACAGGCAATTTTGTGGGTTATTCCTTTACTAGAACAAACCCAATCCGATTTGAAATTCCTTCTACATGCACCATTGAAACATTGAAGGCCGTCATCAAGCAAGTTGTGCCTATTGGGGTTTCCCCCGATGGAATTCACATGTCACAGGTGGTAAGAAAAATGTTTTTTCGTCATCCAACACATGCACAATACTCAGACACCACAATCCAATATGACATAAAAGAGTTGGTAAGCGATGAAGACGTTCTGAGGATGCTAGCGGAATCCAACTACTGGAAACGTCTTTGTCCAATTGAAATTTTAGCCATTTTTAGCAAACCACAAATGCATATGGAATAAGACATGTACGACGAAGATGTTGTTTTTAAATTATGCATATAATTAAAAATGCGTTTTCCCCCTCCCGTTTTTGAATTCGTGTCTGTTATTGTTAGGGTTTGCGTGGTTAACGTCATCAAATAATAGTTAGACCGAGCAGGGTAAACATAAATGTCACAAATAACCGTACTTTACAAAATACAATCGATTACAATACTATAAACAAATATAAAACAGTAACTGCGAATAAATCAAAGTGACGGAGGTGGCCACGACAAATGACGTGCCATCGGATTAGGATGCCTGCATCTTCGTGGTCGTTGAGAACTGCCTGGATCTGACGGGTCTACCTGTGAAGGGACTGCCTGAGAAGGGCCTGCCTGATAAGGGCCTGCCTGAGAAGGCCCTGCCTGATAAGGGTCCGGCTGGGATGGGCCTGCCTCATACGGATGCCCATGAGGAGATCGACATGCCGTGCCCTGCTTTGCATACACCGACATAGGACACTCAAAAGCTTCGGTGCCATAAGGTGAATGTGGTTGCCAAGCGGCACAAGCTTCTGCACTATAATCCATCTGGAAGAGCATGTCGTCGAACTATGCCTCAGTCCACTCGGGTTGCATGTTCATTCCTACACCGAACCCGCCATCTACATCTGCACATGTCATTGCAGTCGTAACATATGCGGCATGGGTCTGTGATGGGCCTGGTGTAGGCATTTGGGCTTGGGTACTAAAATCGGCGTAGTCCATGCCCCCCTGCGCAGTAGTCTCGTAATATACGGGCTGTGTCCCATATGTCGATGCAATAACAGGAGGCCTATAGTAACCCTCGGTCGTACAATGGGCTCAGGAACCTGCTGCACCGGTCTCCGCCGACGGTCTAGCCCACGACCCTCTTTTCTTCACCGACCAACTGCAACTGAAATCTCTGGTTCGTCCTGAAGCTGGGATTCGGGAGCATGTGGGCCTGCTTCCTCCACGCGACAGCTCTCGGTGAAGACAGACATTAACCGACCGACCTCCTCACTTGCCCAATCGAAGTCGAAGGCCTCCTCCCTGTTCGGGCTCGTTGCTGCGAAGTACAATGCCTCTAGCCCATCAAGCTACAATTTTAAACATATACAGATAAGTGTCAAGTATGTCATGTACGACAATTATATCAAATAGACAAATGATGATGGCACAAAAACTTACACCACGACTGGTTTTCGCGCCCTTCTTTGTGATGAACCGCTTCCCGTGTTCTCGGTACCAAACCATGTACTCATGGTGTGGTGACAGCAACCCCTGAATCAAGGGGGGAAGCTCAATGTGCTGGTCCCTAGCATCCCATCGCGAAATAAATGGTCTGAGTTTACGAACCCAGTTGTCTTCTCATTTCCCCCGAAGCGAAAGGTCATGCACACCCTTCAGCTTCCTGGGAGCGCGTGGGATTGGCTGATCCCTCCCGAATTGCCGCATGCATCTATCAGGTTGGGAATATTCTACTGTGTGAAAGCATATGATAGGTGTAGTTGCCATCCACAGCAGTCGCTCATGCTCAGAAGCACCAAGAAAGTCGTAGTCCCCGTATGGTTGCCAAACGACCTGCACAGAACAAAATAACACTTTATTAGTTCACAGCATGTTCCACAGATGCAAACGTACAGTAATTGAAAAACTACTATACGTACCTCGTTTCGAGTAAGGGAGTCCAATGCCATCCTATACACGAGCAGTTCATGCGGTTTAAGTCGACCTAAAGCGTTAAACCTAATTTCAAAATAAGTAATGTTAGTATACTATAACACTTCATTGTTACAATTGCAAACAAGAACATATAATCACACATACCGATGTCCGAAATGTCAGTCCGGCTGTGTAGGCAGCGGAATAGCTGGAGCAATTGGTGGGAATCTCAGCCACGCCCACACCTGAAGAAGCATATGACACCCACCGATGTCACTCCTTCCTGGATCTGTACAGTCACACATTTGTCTAAACAAATGTGAAAGGACAGCTGAGCCCCAGCTATATCGGCCGATGTCCACAAAATCCCCTGCAAGCAACGACATGTATCGTGCTGCAATCATGCTACCTCCAGATCGGTCGCACAACAGCCATGATCCGATAAGTCATGCAATGTGGGCCTTCGTGAACCGCGTAACGTGAACAAGTTTGGGAACCACCTCACCCCAATGCGCAAAATGTCTATCAAAGAAAGACAGGCGCAAATATCCACCTTTCAGCTCGGTGTCCTCCTCAGGTTTGTGACCAAACACCTCCTCAATGACGATCGCCCACTCGTCAACCGTCACTCCAGTAACCACATTGCCCTCCGTGGGCAATCCCAGAATACCAGCCACGTCTTCCAACGTGATGGTCATCTCACCCTGTGACATGTGGAAGGTATGAGTCTCTGGCCTCCATCGTTCAACCAGAGCACTAATAAGCGTAGCATCCATCTGAAATACATAAAAATTATTAAACAACTTCATTTATCAAATTAACCAGTCTTAACTCATTTCATAATTGTGTGGTTGCATACCTGGATATGTCGCATGCGTGCGACATGAAGAAACCCAGCTTCATGCAACATGTCAGAAACAACATCGGGTATGTCGTCCGCATCTGGTCCACCGCTCACTTTACCACATCGAGTCTTCAATACCCGAGGTGGCACGCCCCCGTTCCACACAACTTGTGAAACGTGCGTGCGCTGAATACGCCTACGCAGAACGCCCCACTTGTATGGGGTAGGCACAACATAGGCAGTGGGATCCATGGGCTCACCCTCATGATCGGATGCAGATCGTGATGAAGATGTGGAGGACGAATTAGCCATCTAATCAGTATCTTCATGTACAAAAATTTAAAACCACGAGAAACAAAATATTAACAATTAGCAAATCATTCCAACAAAATTTTCTTATATAGCAAATACATTAAACCAAATACACTAACACAACATAAGCCTGAAAGCTTAGCCGATATCCATAAACCCTAACTAAAAAAACATAAGCCCTAAACCATAATCACAACATAAGCCCTCAGACTAAACAGTAATCCAACACAAAGCTTTAAACACCCCAGACCTCAGGTTGATTCTATCCGTCATCATCACAGGCGTTTTCCCATCCTATAATCCAATAATTATTCCTAAACAGACAACTATTCCTACTTGTTCCAATAATTGTTTTTCTATCTGATTTGTGCTCATGTTCTTCTTTGGTTATTATTTGTCTGTGTTTTTGTTTCACCTGACCCTGAACTATAGTGCCAAAGAAAGTTTCCACCAATCCATCGTCCATTAAAACATCGTCAGTTGGACACCTAGAAGATAGAGACTCATATTCGTCATTTCAAAAGGAAGTGTTTGCCAAGGAAAAACTTGAATTGGAAAACTAATTACTCAATATTAGTGAAGTGTATGTAACACTTCACTAATAAACCCTAGCCCCTAATCCATAAACCCTAAGTTTGTACCCGACGACCTAAACCTTAATCACAACATCAGACCTAAACCCTAAACCGAATTCCATAAACCCGACGTCTGTAACCCAAGCCCTAAACCCTCATCACAACATCAACCCTAAACCTAAACTGGAACCCATACACCCTAGGTCTGTAACCCAAGACATAAATCCTAATTAGAACATCAGAACTAAACCCTAAACCCGAGGTCTGTTCCCAGCGCCATAAACCCTAATCACAATGTAAACCCCTAAGCTAAACTGAAATCCATCAACCCTATGTCTGTACCTGAAGACCTAAACCCTAATCACCACATTACACCTAAACCATAACCCGGCACACACAAACCCTAACTCTGTACCCCAACCCATAAACCCTACTCACCATGTCAATCATAAACCCTAATCCCGATTTACATACACCATAATCACTACCACAGGGCCTAAACCCTAATCACAACATAAGCCCTGGACCCTCAACCGATACCCATATACCCTCAATCTATACCCACAATCCATTAACCCTACACATACGTCACTACCCCAGGCCCTCAACCCTAATCACAGCATAAGCCCTAAACCCTGAACCTACATATGTCTCCCAGGCCATAAACCCTAATAACAATGTAAACCCTAATCCTAAACCGAATTACGTAACCCTAATCACTAGCCCACAACCTAAACCCTAATCACATCGTAAACCCTAAAACTAAACTGGAATACCTAAACCCTACTCACTAACCTAATATATATGTCGCTAACAAGTTCATACGATCCTAACAATTTTCTAATTTAAAAATATAACAAACTAAATACAAAGCACAATCAGTTAATGCGACTTACTTGTCGGCAGCACTTCGAATTTGACAGGGCTTCGCTTCAGAGGATATCAACACCAAAGTTCTAGAGAGAAGGCAGAGTGATTTCTAGAGAGAAGGTGGAATGGACCAAATGTCATTTTCAGAGGCATATATAGGCACAAGGGGACCTAAACAAGCCTGGCTTGGGCGTGTTAGGCTGCCCCATTTTGCTAAATTTTGCCAAAATTGCACCATTTTGCTAAATAATTATTTAATTTGTATTATTTATTAATTTTTGCCAAGTGATGTCCAATGTTAATTCAGCATACAACAATTCTGTAAAAAGCATGACTTATATATATATATATATATATATATATATATATATATATATTACACTACTTTAATTCATTCTCATATTTTTCAATCATGTAATCACAATCCAAAATATCCACAAACCAAACTTGTGCACATAAGCTAAAGCTATTTAGACACAAACATTCTAAGATATCACTTTCATTTTGAAACTAACTTGTACACAAATAAAGCTATATTGAAAGTATCAATGTTAATATCGATTTTTTAAAATTGCTTTTAACATAACTACATAACATCGGTTTTGTTAAAAATCAATGTTGTCTAATAAGAAATTAACCAAAAAAATGTAAAATATGCAAAAATCAATATCGATTTTTCAAAAAATCGATGTTGTAAGGTGCAAAACAACAAAACCGATGTAAAAATGACACCTTCTACATCGATTTTTCAAAAATCGATGTTGCATAATACTTACAATATCGATTTTTTCTATAACCGATGTAGAAATAGCCTTTTCCAAATCTATTTGTAAACTATTGATGTTATATAGTTCTTTTAGACATCGTTTATTACACAACCGATTTAGAATGTCCTTTTTAAAATAAAAAAATATGACGTAATTATTAGGTCTAGTATTGGTATAAAAACAAATATTCATGCATTAGACAATATAACTCTGAAGCTAAGAAACAAATATTTATCTCAATTGAGAAATTTTAGTAAACAAGAGAAAAAAGAAACAGCCTTATCAAAGAAGTTAATTTTAAGAGAGTTGAGTTGCTGCATATGTTATGAGCACATGGTGAAGTGAAGAATGAAATGACAATTGGGAATGTCATAGCAAACTAAAATTGTCTTACTGGGAGCAGAAGAAACTTTACAAGATAGTTATATATACACAATAAAAGGAAATGAAGTTAAAACTTCATACACATGAAGCCCACTGGCAAATTGAGTTCATCAACCCTTTGGAAAATTTCCTTCCCATCTTTATTTGTCATATGCAAGAATAAAATAGAAAGAAACAGACCTTATAACAAATTTTGATGAAATCCAGTGTTATTCAAATTTAGTGTTTCTTGCCAAACATATTTATAGCCTTTATTTTGGATGTCCTGTTTTAATCATTCATAGACTTGTCAATAATATAATTATGATTTACTTCAAAAGGTCAGCTACAAAAAAAAAAAGGATCTTCCCTTGCTTGATATCCTTCCATCCGCCCTTAACCACCAGAAATTTAAATAACAAGTTCCAATCTCTCAGCCCAACAATTAAGCCAGTCCTATAAACTTTCCTCCTAGTATAATACTGTCTGTTGGATACATTCACCACTAAATATGCAGTACACGTTTGAGAGAAGGAAGACTTCTTTATTAATTACTACCTTCTTCACTAAACAATGTGATATAGAAGAGTAAGGGCAAAAGAGAATGACTCAATTCTCTTCACCCTAAATCATGAACAGACAAGACAGACGTGTGAGAAAGAAAAGGGGTTGCCGACCTTTTCTCCGGGTGGCCACAAATATGGGTTGAATCGAACAACACGATAACCATCCTAACACAGATAAAAAGGAAAAAATCAATTGTTTTCTAATAAAATAATCTATCTTCATAAATATTTGTTAGATTCGACCAATGACTCGTTTCACAGTTCCTATTTAATACAGTAAAGGCCTATTTAATACAGTAAAGGACTAATTAAATATTCTCATTGATTAAAAAATTAAAAGAGATTCTTTTAATAAAAAATTATGAATTTAAATATAATATACCAACAATCTAATTATGAATTATGAATTGTCATATAATTAAAAATTATTATTTTTTATAATAGTTAATTTAAAATAATTTTTAACTGGTTGACAATATAAAAAAATTACATTAACAATGTGTTAAAATTAAACTAAAAAGGTAATAGTTGATTTTAATATAACTCTATCATAGTTTTTAATAAATTTTATTTATTTTTAAATTTCAGTATCTTTAAAATATTCTTTAATATTTTTTGGTAGGTTCATCATTTCTTTTTTTTTTTTGGTAGGTAAGTACTCGTTAATATGTTTCTTTGCATAACATTGTGGTTCCAAAAATACTAGCATTCACCGACAGCAATTGTTCCTTTCACATTTCTTTATTTATAGTTTTCAAAACATATGACTTGAAAAACAAAAATTAATTATGTAAATAAAAAAGTTAAGCATATGTAGATCTTATCATCTGAATTAAGACATGCGTTAATTAAGATGGAATGAGATTTAAAAATAAACCGGCCCTATATTATAAATCTAATTAAGTACTGTATTTATTTTTCAACACAAATTAATTAGGATATTCATATTAATTTTCTTGTATGCTAAGATGTTCATTCTGCACATTCTGCTAAGCAAACAAGTAAAAGAAAAGACAAGAGAAAGGTCATACCATCCAACCTTGCTGGCCTCTCACTACAAACAAATGATATTTTTGTGACGGCTAAAAAAGCGTTTTCTGGCGGCTAAAAAGCGTCACAAAATTAATTTCTGACGATCAGGATTGACTGTCAGAAGTAATGACGTCAGAAAAAATTATGGCGCCTTTTAGTTGAACGCTGGTAATTCTGTCAAAATTATTGTGGCGGCTAATAACCGCCACAAAATTTTTTTTCACTTTCTTTACTTTTTCACCTTTTCTCTGTTTTTGACGGTTTAGAAAACACCACAAAATGGGTCGTTGTTTTTTTTTTTTTTGCCAAAAACAATTTTTTTAAACCAAAAAACAATACTCAACTTAATATTTCTCTAGTTTTAATTATTTTTATCAATTCTATAATTATTTTCATTCCTATTTGATTTAGTATAAAAATTATTATAATATTTTTTTATATAAAAACTCATTAATATTTTTTGCTAGGATTCTCATCATAATAAAATCATGTAGTAGATAAAAGTATAAAACTCAATATTTTCATTCCTATTCCTATTTGATTAAGTATACAAAATTGATATAGTTATTTTCATCATAGTAAAATCATGTAGTAGATAAAAGCCAGTAAAAGAATTCCTAGGATTCCAGGAGCTGGGATCTAGGGAATTATACACCATATACGCTAAAGCCTGTAAAAGAAATTCCAGTTAACACACTGCCCTTCTCAGCTAACTCAAAATCCATCGAGAAAGCTAATTCATATTTTCTAGACTCAAAATGCTAACATAATTATGATACATACACACCAAAAAAACAGAAATCAACCTCAAACATATCTATCTAATCTAATATTGCTATAACATTACTGCACAATTCAAAGTCTATAGATCATAATTTCGAGAAAGCCTATAGATATATATATAAAAGTTAAAACAGAAATTATTCTAAGCTCTGCACAAGCCTATAGGTTGTGCCCAGTGTCTACCATTCATCCTGAACACCCTTTTAGGTTGATCCTATACCATCTGCACAACAATGATAAGAATAAAAAATAAGTTTTTAAATGTACATAAAATAAAACCACCCGAACAGCAGAAATGAAAGCTTACCCTTGTACAATACATGGTTGGATACATGGAGGAGTGGCAAAAATTGCATTAAAAACATGAAAAATACTTCTCATGACTAATACTATGTCTGTGTATTATGTAATCCAGTGTGATATTTTTTAGACATTGACAGTTACAGGGCAGAAAAGTATAAATCTTTTCAAGGCAATTGTGAGAATATTTGGAGCTTGTTTCACTGTGAGACGTTTCCATGCCTTGACATAATCCTTGCCCCTGCAAACACCATAACTAAGTTAAGACAGAACCTGCCTGTCGCAAAAGCACATTATCAAATGCAAATATTTGAATTCTATATTTCATGGCAACTTTTTACCATACAAGTTCCCTATATATAAATCACTTTCCAAATTGAAATAGGAAAAAATTGACTAAAAATTCTGGTATAACCAGGACAAAAGCAGCTGTTAAATTAATTTTAAAAGTATTTTTCAGTTAAGAAACACTAAGGTTATTGAAAGAATGAATTAGTAAGAGAAATTGTGTTAGGTTACACATTAGTTCTGTTATTTATTGATTGGTTTACAATCAATTAGACCATAATCTCAGCAGACCAAAAACTATTCTCTATCCTAATAATCGATAATTGGTAATTCTAATTTAATGAACACAAATATGGATGGTTGACTATATATTCTAACATTCATGTTAGTGTTCTAATTTACATGTTAATATTCTAAAAATGATCAATTCCAGAGCAACTTTTCTGTATAAAATTAATAATTAATTTACAATATTTTTCTAAGCAAACTGACCCATCACATTTATACATATCTCCATGAAGCCACTCCTTGGCAGTAAATTGGTCTAGACATTCCTCCAAGGAAGCAGCATCTCCATGAATTTCAACAGTCAAGTCCATCATATTGTCATATTGATTTAAATTCTTCTCACATTCAGTGCAAATCACCTATTTTTTTGAGGAGGAAAAAGAAGAACATGATAGATAGCAGTGTCAGCAAGAATCACTATGTTGCTATAATAATTGCCAATTGAGCAATGAGCTAAAAATTATCTTTTAAATTTGATAAAGGATTAGAAAAAGTGAATCTCTTGGCCAATTAGGATGGACTAACTTCTTCAGCTCATGAGATTGGAAGAGTAAACGCAGAAAGCATCATCTAATCATTTCATGCTAAGTTGCCAACAATATCATTTTGTCACTATGTTTCATTATTATGTACAAAATGGTAGACTAAAAAGGTGTCCATACTCAAACCAGAAAACTTCGATTATAGTCTGATTAGTCATCTAACCTCAGATTGAAGGTGGCCACCAAAAATGTGTTGGATAAGGTTGTTTCCTGATGCCTAGGGGGGATAACTTTTACTCTACCAAATTCATCAAGGCAAACAGATTGCATAGCATCAATGGAAAACCTGCAACACCATTAAAATATTGGAGGGAGAAGAAACCTTTAGTGTCATACCAAATTAGTTATAAGATAGACACCATTCCAAATAGTCGATGCAAATTTCACTATAGAAAGTCAAATAACATTGATTTGAACAAACTGATTTGATTCAAATTCA
>PYAF01005288.1:42800-60758 GCA_007407185.1 Glycine tomentella | reverse complement strand
ACCAAATTCATCAAGGCAAACAGATTGCATAGCATCAATGGAAAACCTGCAACACCATTAAAATATTGGAGGGAGAAGAAACCTTTAGTGTCATACCAAATTAGTTATAAGATAGACACCATTCCAAATAGTCGATGCAAATTTCACTATAGAAAGTCAAATAACATTGATTTGAACAAACTGATTTGATTCAAATTCAAACCATGAAAACTCAAAACTCACTCATACATACCTTAACGAAATCAGATGACAAGGTAAATCTCTTAAATACTTTCGCTCATAAAAACCAACCCACTGCCAAGTTTCCCTCATAACACAACTTATATAACCTTATTTTATCCTCTAAATCATACCAAGAAAATATCACCAGCAATTCACATGCATATATAAGTTCTACTATCTTCATTTCAACTTCTAACATGCCAAGCAAAAAAAAAAAAATTCAACTTCTAACAGCAAAATAAAATAAATAAATAAATATTGAAGAAAAAAATAATAGAAAGAGACACCTTGTGCTCTCGGCTTTCTCTATCTTCATTGACTTCCTCCTTGCTAGATTCTTTCAAATGAGTGTTGTAGAATATGAGTCCTCTGTCACAATCTTCTCGTCCTCTCTATGGATTTGAGTGCTGCAGCTTCTGAGTGAATCCGATTGCAGCTTATATTCCAGAAAAATAGATAGAAGTTAGGTTTGACAAAGTTAGGGTTTTCTAAAAAAAAAAATAGGGGAAATGTAAAGGAGAGGATCAAAAGCTTTTCGATCAGTTAATGTTTTCCAACCGCTATCTGAGGAGGCCGGAAACAATATCGGAGCCGGTGGAGCGAAGAAGAAAGAAACGAAAACTGTGTGAGAGAGAGAGGTAATGTGTGGTGAGGAAAAGAGTATAGTGCTTTTATATAGAGTTGTTGAACGGTGCAGAGGGTGGAGTTTTGGGTGTGGAAAAGCAAGTCACGTGGATGAAGCTGAGGAAGCTTTTCTAAAGGTGACACGTAATGGAAAATAGCTCAAAATGGCTGGGAATGAGACGTAAGAAAAATCAGCTTTCTTTTCTAACTACTAGGTATGGTAACATTTGTGGCGGTTTATTGAGAACGCCAACATTTAACAGTCAGAAAAACACTATTTTTTTGTAGTGTCTAACTCCACCTCTAATTGCATAGGCCTCTTTGAAACCATTATTGAATAGTAACTCGACAACTTTCATGGAATTACCGTCAAAACTACCTTACACACAAAGAGAAACAAGTGAGGAATTCTGTAGACACGTATAGTATTTAAAGAAATGTTGTTAGTCTCATTAAACATGTGACTCCTTTGATCTTAGTCAGAGTTATACCACAAAGTACAAACATATTTCTTCCCAATCTTTAGTAAAATGTGAAGGGAAAAACACATAGGTGAAATGTCATAGTTAAAACAAATAATCCAATTGTAGGATACACATAAAAGCATATCCATTACTTCCACTTAGCAACTCTTAAAATTGAAGGGACTTTTCTAGGAAAACACCATTGTCATTCCAGCATAAGCCAAACTAAAGAATCCAGAATATCATATAAATGATCAGACACACTTTCCACTTTTGTTCTAAACTTCAAAACCAAATTTCCTCTTTTTTTTTTTTTTTTTACTTAGTTTGCCTTTCCGTGAATCAAAATTTCCATCTAGTTAGACCAAGTTAGCGCGGTTCTACTCAGTTTATCAGACTAACTTGTTCAACTTAGTGACATGTCATGTTGACATGTTGTGGGCCAAAATTAACACAAATAGTGCAAAATTCAGTCTATCATAGACATTTTTTTTAAGGACAAAAGTGAAACAAAAAATTAAGACATTTAGCCTTTCCTTTTTCCACCTCAATCACACCCAAATTAGAATTCAGTTTCAATACATAGTTTTTATTTACCTGTCCAAAACACATATAAGTGTTTGGCGCGTTCTTGAACCTCCCCAACACCTTGTTCACAAACTCATCCTCATTCCCATCCTCAGCGAACTCGACCTGACCTGCGCCACTTCCTTCTCAAACATTTTCAAAGAAGATTTCAAGTTACCCTCATCTGTTTTGAATTCAAACAGCTTCTCTTCTTCATCATGGCCCTTTTTCAAAAAGGCAGTACCATCTTGTATCTTACCAATTAGTTTCACTGAGAAAACACAAAATGACAAAGATAGTCAGAAATAGTGTATTAATTATCAAATACATAAATATAGCAATAGACAATAGTCATCATTCAAAATAATCAATAGTTACCTTTAACAATGGCCCCCCTCATTTGGACGCTCATATTCTTCCCCTTCCTTGAGGATCTTCTTTATGACCTTCTTGTCATCAGTTACTTCTGAAACAGTTTTCCATGAAACTAATTCAAGAGTAATATGCAATGTTTCCTGCAATCTGAAGTTGTTATGTTTTCCATGAAACCTCAGACTGTTCAGTTTTCCAAAATAGCATAAAAAATAGTCCATGCAGAAGCAACATTCACTTTTATCTCCATCTTAGACTACTTACAAGAAACATTAATGTAATTTTTGTGTATAGAAGTTGTGTCCAACACCTTTGTATACCAAGAAATAGAACTAAATTACCTCATCTCCTTCCTTTAGTTCCCATCCCAGACACAACATGAATCTAAAAAAAAAACTTCACTGTTCACTGTCGAAAGAGATCCACATCGAAGAAACCCATACTTCACATAACCAAAAACAAAATCTAAAACTACAACACCACCTAATTCAGAAACCACCAAAGGAAAAATCTATACAAAGAAGAACTATCGTGGTGTATATGTCAAAACAAAAAAAAAAAAACATTTTTGCTTTTACACCCCTATGCATTTATAAACAGCCACCAACATCATCGATATGCTATAGCTCAGAAACCTCTCAGATGCCATCCGATCTGTGCTCCCAAAAAATTAAAAAAATCAGCAACAAAAAATTCAAATAGATGTTTTGTGGTTGTGAAGCTTGATGTGCGGGGGAGGTTTCGGTTGGCGGAGATGAAGGGATGGAGAAGGTGAAGGGGCAACGACGGGCTTGAGCGTGCCAGCGATGGAGATCGCGGTGGCCGGAACAGTGCAAAGGAGAAGAAGTGTCGTTTGGTGTGGCAAGTTACAGATCTGAGCCTCTTGCATGTTTCACCAGCCGCAATATTCCCCTTTGGTGTTGGTGTTGTTAGGTGTGCAGCGGAGGAGATAAAGGTTTCTATGAGTGGGCTTGAGAGACAAGGATATTCTGGACAAGGTTTCTATGAGTGCTGCACGGCGAGGATGGAGGCCGGGCAGCACCTGAAGCTGCCATCGGCGCTGCGCGTGGGGGATTGTTGGGTTTGGAAGGGAAAGGAAAGTTAGGCTTTCTTTGGGAGTTAGAGGGGAAGGGAAGGAAAGAGATTCAAGGAGAAGGAACATGAAGGAAAGGGAGAAAAATAGGAAAGTTCCTTCCTCCTTGTTTGGGAGTTAAAAATATATTAAGAGAAGGAAATGGAGAGTTAATAAGATACCTTTACAATTTTGCCCTTGAATTGTAATTTAGTGCTTTATATTTTGGTGTTTTATTAACATTGACTGAGGTATGATAGTAATTTTATTAACACTGACTTGGGTAAGATAGTAATTTTATTACTTTTCCTTCTAAAAACTCCCCAAATTGGGGGAACCACAATTTTTAGGCTTTGTAAGATTTCAGATGAGTTTTAAAAATCTTCAAATCCTTTTCTTCAAAAATTAAAACTCTCAAACAAGGAGATCTCACCACCTAAACCTTTCCCTTCCCTCCCTTCCCCTCTAAAATCTCTCTCCCAAACAAAGCCTTAGGGTATGGAAAAAATAGAGGGATTTGGGATTTGCGGTCCTAAAAGAAAAGAAAGACAATGACCATTGTGCCACTTTTTTTAAAAAAATTACCCAAATGCCACGCCAGCGAAAACAAATACCAGACTGCCACGCCGCATAATTCGTTGGCAGTGGTAGTGAATTAGGCATGATGACGTGGTGGCAATGCAGTGGCCACGTAATTCGCTACCCCCTCCAGCGAATTACGTGGTCAACATGTCATTGAAGCACCAGAAACTCCAAGGACACACGGCAAGCTGTGAGGAATTCGTTGGGAGACATAGCGAATTACGTGTCATAATTCGCTGCATTGTCTGGCGAATTACGTGCACATATCAGCTTTAATGTAATTCGCTGTCAGGGTCAGTGGATTAGGTGTCCTAATTTGCTACCCAGCCCAGCGAATTACTGCAACACCCCCCACCTATTTAAACCCACCCCCTCCATTTTTATCCCATGAGACATTTGTTTAATTTGAGCAGTCTATATATTTTTGAAAGCTTTTGCAAGATGAGTGCTAGTAGAAATGGTTTGATCCCCATTGTATACTATAATGGGAGAAAATATATTGGACCGAATGGTCAAATATTTGAAGGAGAGAGGAAAATGTTTCGTATGCCCCACGAGTGCAACTATGATGATTTGATGAAAATCATATATAAGAAGTTGAGATTATAACGGGGTCAGTCTGTATCTCGATTGAGTGTTCGATGTGCATCCGGCAACCCGGTGCAATGGGTTGGTGTAGATGTTGTAGATGATGACGATCTATCCTTACTTACAGACGCATGCGTATTCGACGAAGGAGATTCGAGATTTATAGAATTGTATGCTAAAGTGAATTGCGGTGGACAGTCAAGCAGTCGTAATGTTGTACGAAGCATTGGTTCGATTGACCTTAACGTAGAGCCGATGGTGAATTCTGAAGATAGAGATGTATCATTGTCACCACCTCTAGCAACGCAACCAACACAAGAATTTGAGGCAGAAGATACAGAAACGGTGCCTATAACATCCCGGGCGCTGACGATGGCGGGGAGTGATTGCCGGTGCAATGAGGCACGGACAAGGAGCGGCTCCTGGCAGGCTTCCAGCGGGAGGGGTACATGAATGAATCGAATATATACCCGAACGAGAGGGATCCAGAGACTGTGCAGGTATAAGACTGTATAGTTGAGGATAACTTAAAGGAAATAATAGGTACTACCTATACCAACAAGGTGCATCTACTTTTCGGTAGCCTATAACTTAAGAACTCCACATTTAAGCGTGTTTGACTTGGAGTAATTCTGGGATGGGTGATCTCTTGGGAAGTTTCTCAGGAAGCATGTGAGTGAGGACAAAGCACGCTAAAAAGTCTTGTGTTGGTATGTGGGGATAGTCATTGATCCTGCAAGTGGTCGGGCGTTAAAAGTGGTATCAGAGCAGGGCCTCTCTACCAGTACGGTGTGGTTCAAGGACGAACCAAGCGGAAGCTGGTGGGCATGTAACATCTCGGGCGGGGAGTGATCGTCGGTGCAATGAGGCACGAACAAGGAGCGGCTCCTGGCAGGCTTCCAGCGGGAGGGGTACATGAATGAATCGAATACACACCCGAACGAGAGGGATCCAGAGGTTGTGCAGGCATGAGACTATATAATTGAGGATAACTTAAATGAAATAATAGGTACTACCTATACCAACAAGGTGCATCTACTTTTCGGTAGCCCATAACTTAAGAACTCCATAGTTAAGCGTGCTTGACTTGGAGTAATTATGGGATGGGTGACCTCTTGGGAAGTTTCTCAGGAAGTATGTGAGTGAGGACAAAGCACGCTGAAAAGTCTTGTGTTGGTATGTGGGGACAGTCATTGATCCTGCAAGTGGTCGGGCGTTACAAGAGATGGGTCAAGAGTTATATAAGGGTTAGGTGTTTCCAAGCAAGTTCGATGTGCAAATGGCAATAAAGCAATATTGCATAGGTGAGCATCGCACAACCGTAGTTGCAAAAAGTGATACGAAAAGGCTTATAATGGTTTGTGAGAATCATAATGAGAGTTGTGTGTGGAGGATGAGGGCATACCAAAAAAAGGGTGGCACGGAATGGATTGTAGGCATATGGAACAACCAAGACACGTGTATTACTCATAATTTGTCTTAGGATCACAAGCAACTTGACTCTAATTTCATATGTTTGATGATCCTAGGTAATTCAAATTTGTTTTAATTCATTAAGTTTTATTGTTGCAAAAGTAAGTAACATGTTATTGTCTAATGAAATGTAGAAATGATTCGTGAGGACCCCATTGTTAAAATTGGGTTAATTCAGGGAAAGGATTTCGACAATGCTCGGATTTCACATTTCATACAGGAAGGCATGGAAAGCAAAGCAAAAGGCTATTGTGAAGGTATTCGGGGATTGGGATGAGTCGTATGCGTTCTTGGCTAGGTGGTTGGGTTACATGGTCAATTTTGCTCATAGGTCTGCTTATAGTTGGAAACAATGGATCATTTTGTTGATGGACAACTGGATGATAGTGTAAGGGTATTTAATAGGGTGTTTTGGACATTCAAGCAGTGTTGTGATGGTTTTAACTATTTCAAGCCCATTATCAGCATCGACGGTACCCATTTGTATGAGAAATATCGTGGCACGTTGTTGATTGCAACATCAGTTGATGCCAACAATTACGTCCTTCCAATTGCATTTGCGATTGTCTCCACGGAGAATATTCACAACTGGTCGTGGTTTTTGGCACTAGTCCGTATTCATGTTATGTAGAAAAATGGAAAATGTCTTATTTTCGATCGACATGCGGGCATTCTGGCGACGGTCAACAATGTAGAACTAGGATGGCAACCACCTAGGGCTTACCATTTTTTTTGCATTCGGCATTTGGTGAGCAACTTCAATCACAGGTTCAAGAATATGATGTTGAAGAAACAATTGAAGAAGTTAGGTAAGCAATGTTATACATGCACATGATCCACACCCACATTATCGCATGCTATTTACGTGGTGTTTGTATATGTAGGTTACACAACTTCCCGATTAGATTTTGATGCCGGCTTAGAGCAATTCAAAGAAGCAAGTCCTCAAATAGCTATGTGGATTGATAGAATCCCAAAGCAGAAGTGGAGTCTAGCTTATGATGAGGAGGGACGAAGGTTTGGTCATATGACAACAAATATATCTGATGTTTTCAACAAGGTACTTAAAGGCGACAGAAACCTTCCTATCACGTCACTTGTTCGGTTCACATACGCTAGACTAGTGGCATATTTTTTGCAACATCGTTAGGAGGCCGCTGAAGATTTGGGTAAAGGTAATCAATTCGCCAAAGTAGCTTGGCAAAAATATTTGAAGAGGATAGAAACATCCGCAACTCATTCAGTAACTGCATACGACGCACTGTACACAAGATTTGAGCTTCAAGAATCGTACAACATGCGTACTCATCAGTCAGGGAAGAAATGGTCGGTGTCTTTATCGAAAAGAAAATGTCAGTGTGGTCAGTTCACTGCATTTAGGTTCCCATGTAGTCATGTGGTTGCAGCTTGTCGATCTATACATGTCGATGCCACCCAATATATAGACCCTATTTTTAGTCTTGTGTATCAGTCTCAAGTGTATTCAATGCTGTTGTATCCAATTAGAAATGAGGACTTCATACCACCTACTAGACAACCACCGATCATCCCTGATGTTTCACTAAGATGCACAAGAGGAGGGCCTAGGTCTACACGTGTCCGAAACGAAATGGATTCGCGGGATGGAACCAACATTCGAACAAAATGTGGTTATTGTAAGGTTGTAGGTCACAATAGGCGAAATTTTCCTTCACACGTCCAAAATCATTGATTTGTACGAATCAAATGTATGTCAGTTTTTAAGTTTATTTGAAATCACTTGTGTTAGTTTATGCTAAACAATTTTTCCCGATACGTAAGCAAACAACACAGAATCATAGATAAATAACCAAAACAACAATGTCGGCCAAACACAAATGTCAAAGCAAAAAAATCCAAATTACAACTGATTAAAATTAAAACAAACAACTAATCAGTCACGGTGTCTGTGGTCTGCATGATATCCCCTGCATCGACTCATGTTGTGCTGATACGGTGACAAATGACATCGATAGCGAGCACCCCTCACTGCATTTCTCCTAATCAGTGGGTCAGGGTCTTCGTCATCGTCATCTGCACCGGTCTCATCATCCCTCTACATCGCTGCTACTAAAATTCATCCAAAGGAGAAGTGGATGTGATATTACGTTGTCGACACACGCCAAAACAATTTAACTACGTTAATTCTGTAGCATAGGATTAACCTAGGTCAACTCAGAGACACAATCAATATCGTTCTAGCTTCAATTTACGAATAACAGTGAGGGGGGAATTTTATCGAACAGTTTATGTGCGTAAGTAAAACTTGCAAAAACGTAAACTAAAATTAAAGAGCAACACATAAACTAACAGAATTCAAAAGAAGTGATGTAAAACAGAATTAAAGCATTAATCCAATTCACCTCACCAAGCAATTCAAATCATCATTGTTCTTAGAAATTTATCCTATTATGAAAGTTCATTCAATCTCATTAGAATCAACTCAATCGACTTAACCCCTAAATTAATTGAAACCATAACCCTAACTGAAGTATCATCCAATTAATCAGTGATTCATATTCGAAATTAGGAAATGAATCCATAACCTAATCCGTTTTCAATCCTAAACGCATTTATAATCATGAAAACAAAATAGCAATTGAAGAAGAAGATGAACATTCACATAGAATTCAAAATACCAAACCAGAACTCAAATTCTCCTTGTGCTTGGGTTGGTTCCTTGGATTGAGTGAGGATTTAGCCTTCCATGATCATCATCAGTGAAAGCCCCATGGAATTATTGCATGAAAATGGAAGAACAGAAAAACAAAAATGAAGAACAATGAAGAACAAGCAAGAACAGTTGAGAGAAAATGAAGAACAAGGGTTTGATTCTAAAAACTAAAGAAAAGAAATATAAAACTTGTTTATTGAAATGTAAAGAGTGCTGCTGTCCAAGTTTCACTAAAGTCACTAATATAAATAGTGACTAAGTTGTGAAAATAGAATGGGCCATAAACAAACCCAACAATCTAATTATTTGCTATTTACAACCAGAAAGTCAAATTCGCAGCCCAAAATTACAAGTGCAGAGGTGCTAACTTCAAAGCTTAAAATGACCCTCTAAATAATAGAATTGGCCTCGGGATATTTCTAGCAAACTTGTATATCTTTTCCTTATCTTTCCAGGGACTCCTAGAACGCTCCATTTGGATATCAGTAGCACTCTATATGTCCTGCACAAGTCAGATACGTCAAGTGAGCAAAAATCCAAAAATACGCAACAATTAGCAATTAAGCCCACTTACTTGCCTAGGCCAAAAACTGAAATAGAATAGGAAAATAAAGGTCCAAGAGAGGTCAAATAAGCTAAGAAGGATAGAAAAATATTCAACTAAAAGCACTCTATCAGGATGCTGGGGTCTGCATCTGATGAGTCGAATGTGCAACGGGAGTGGCAAATACCGGCTTTGCCTTGGATGTCGGCTGGTCAGGCCTATACATAGTTGTGTAGCCCGATGGGGCCTGCGAACTAGGCCCAGCTCCATACATGGGATATGAGGGAAATGTAAACCACGGGGTGTATTGAGAAGGAGGGAATGGATCTGGTGTATGGCTAGAGGATCCAGCTGCAAACTGTGGGGGCCAGAAGTACTGCTGCGATGGTCCGGATGGGTAACCTGGTGCGTAGAAGATCCCTGGTGGACGAGGAGGCAACGCAAGTACAATGACAGGTCTGTCAGCAATAGCAGCGGTCGCCTGGTGGATGGTTAAACCCTCGAAACGAGTGCGGCGGTTAGTACGCACCACCGGTGGCGGAGCCTCAGTCTGACGATGAACAATGGGAGGTGCAACATCGTTAGGATCTGTCACATGTAGCCAAAAGACAAACAGCCTCGTCATACACCTGGCGCATGTTGAATGCTCCCTGTGACTATGACTCCGACGATGCCATATGCACAATTGTCTCAGCACGATCAGTCTGAAACTAACAAATTAGTTTGTATGCACAACATTAAGTAAATAACAAAAACATAAATTAAAATATAATAACCATGAGTCCTAACACATAAAATTTTTGGTTTGCTGGGAGCCACGCCAGTAGCGTGGTAAGTGTTCCAGAAAGCCTTTTTTCTCTGGAATTCCACGCTGGTAGCGTGGGAGGCCACGCTGGTAGCGTGGAAGGCACGTCAGAGGCCTATAAAAGGCCAAAAACACGAAAATCTCAGCATTTCTCCTCTTTTCTTCTTCCCCACGCCCCAAACCTCCATTGGAGACTTGCCCAAGCTTCCTAGGACCTTATTTCTTGACCCAAACACCTCCCAATGACCTTTAATCTTGAAAAAAACACCTGGAAAGCTTTAATCGTTCATCTTTTCTCTTAGAAACCCCTTTGTGAGCGAGAATCCCTTTCTCCAGAGAAACCTCAGAAACTGCTGGTTGGCGAGGAATCAAGGCGAGATACGGACAACAGAGCTTGAGGAAGCTGTCCTAGAGCCTTTTTGGTCGCCACTAAGGTAAGAAACTCGAGTTTCTTCGGTTGATTTGGGATTTGGGGTTTCCTGTGAATAGTGACCCATCTGTGATAGGGCTAGAATTAGCTCTGGGTCCTGTTGAGAGATATGTTTCGAATGACGAGAGGAGGAAGGATTAACTTTCAGTTTGTGATTTGGTGACTGTTGGTTTTGGCTCTAGGTGGTCATGTGTGATTTGGACTGAGTCACTTGATTTGAGACATGCAAGAGCCTTGTTGATGGGCTTGATGTGCCTGAGAGGCCATGGAGACGGTGTCTTGTGAGATAGACCATCCAAGCCCTATGGAAACCCTGAGGCCTGAGGATTTGGGTTGTTTGAGCTCTGAGCTCATTGTGAATGGCTTGTGTTGAGTCTGTGGGGACTCTGAGGCCATGGTTGAGCTGTGATAGATAACCGAGGGTCTATGGAAAGGCTTATGTGGATGAGCCTGAAGAACCTTAAGTTAGATGACTTGAGGCTGATAGAAAGGATTGTGATTCCTTTCTTAGAGGCAGTTGAGGACTGCTTGGTGAGCTTATGCATGTTTATATGCTTGGATTGGTCTGTGATCTGTGGTTGTGTGCCTTGATAGGGCTTGACACCTCGGGTGTCAGTGAAGCAGGTCATCATTCAGGATTGGAGTTGCAGGCACGGCTTGCCAAGGAAGCTCATCGTTCTGGGATTGAATCCCTTACTCTTGGATGCCACCCAAGTGGGGTGATGGTTGTTATACCATGCAATTGATGTGTATTTACTAAGATATATATGTTTATATATATATATATGTGGACTGTGAAAGGCCAAGGTGGCCTGATGATGTTTATGATTGGCTGAACACCAAGATGGTGTTAGAATGCATTATATAAGATTAAAACCCCAGGATAGACACTGAGATAGTGTGAGGATAATGATACATCTGTGGTTATAGGTGTGAGGGGCCTTGGGCCCTCTGGATGAATGAACACAGTGAAGTGTTCTATGTATGGGTATGAGATAAAGACCATGAAGTGGTCTATGGTTGAGGTTAAGAGGATACTGGAAGCAGTATCGTGCTAGATGAGATTTCCTAGCCAGAGGACTAGGTCTTATGGACTCCCTTAGAATGGATGTTGATCTTCCTCGGGAGGTGCCACTGATATCCACCTAAGTCCTAAGGACTGATTGCCCTGTATGGATGTTCCTCCTTAGGCAGTGTACTGAAAGTCTTAAGGGATGGTGCTCCCTTTGTGGATTGACTTCCCAGGCAAGTGACTGGAAAGTCCTGGATGTGATTGCCCTTTTATGGATGTTCTTTCTTAGGCCAGTGTATGTAAAAGTCCTGGAGGTGATTGCCTGTTATGGATGTTCTTTCCCAGGCCAGGCTGTGTACATATATGTTGTATCTCTAAGAGAGGGCATCCCGAGGGGATGAGAGCCTAGAGCCTCTTAGATAAGCCATATCTGGATAAGTGAAGTCTTGAGTGGTTGCCTTAGGCAAGGTTTTATTGTGTTATGAGGCGGTGCCTCTCTGGTATGGAAAGTGTCCAGGGGTGACACTATGTAGATACCTCTGTGAGATTATGCTTAGACGGCTGTGAGAGCCTCCATGAGGTGGTATACCTCTGATGCTGATAGCATCTAGTGATGATACCCGGTAGCCGGGTCATGTGAGTTAGGATGATGTCCTAGGCTTGGTCTATGGTTTTGTCTAGTGTGTGCTTGGGGGTGAACCAGGGTAAAGGGAGGATCTCCCAGAACCCTGAGTTTACTGAGATGTTTATCTCACCCCGTGTGGGGTTGTGGTTTTCAGGTGCTTCTAGAGGAGAGGAGCGACCTCAGGGCAGGAGGCCCTAGTGGAGCTTGCAAGCTGGGCAGAGGGCTGCAGTAGAGGACCTGAGCAGAGCTTCAGGATTTGAAGTCGGTCTTAGTTTCTCTGTGTAGGGACAGGGTATTTGTGTATACCCATTGTACTATACATATTCTGATGTATAACCACAGATGTGGTTTAGGCTTTGAGCTGTATGTATATGTACAGACCCTGATGTATTAGATGATGTTTATTTCCTCCTGATTATCTGTGTCAAGATTTTATGTATATCTGCCTGTGGTTTTATGTTTTATTATCTGGATCAGCAAGACTTGTTATATTGATGCTTTGTGTTGTGTTTTTATATTCCATGCATAATGTAATCAAGAAAATCGATTCTTACGCTTCCGCACCGCTTTTAAATAACACCGATAGCGTGATCCTGATATTATTAATGATAACGCATCGGAGGCCTACGGGGTGTTACATAAAACATACTAACCAAATGTGCATTAACAGTAGCTCGGCGAGTCATCCATCGTCGTGTGACAGAGTAGTAACACTTCATGTACTGACTGTTGACAGATAAATAACCATCGCGGCTCATAGGAGTGAGATTCTGCAAGACAAGCGCATCCCTGTTTACCCATTGTGCAATGTAAAATGCATGTCGCTGCCGCCAATCAACTTCGGTCTTGCCGGTTATACTGATGGTAAGCAGCTCGCTACAGTTAATCGGCTCATCTGGGATTGGCTAGTCAAACCCAAACTACCGCAGAACATGGTCGGGCTGTTGATATACTACTATCTGGTGGATGAAGTGAGTCAACAATATCATATGGCCTCCACCGAATGTCTCTCCTACGCATTACATCCATGTAATGATGATATCTACGTATATGGCTGTATCTGGTTTGACGCGTCTGGTACACATTAAACCTACAACAATCAAACTATTAGAAACAAGAACAATAAACTCCCCAATATTTATTACCAAGCAACAATTGCACTACTGTTGCTGTAAATCTCATGCTGCAGAACGTCTTCATCGCTAATGGTCGGAAGGGGCGGAGAGATGGATGGGAATCTGGTCCAAGCCCACAACTGCAGTAGCAGTGAACATTCCCCCTTCTTACGACGAGATGCACGTGTGGCGTTGCATAACTCCCTATACAGGGATGCAAGCACAGCTGATCCCCAACTAAATGTACCGGTGTGCTCAAAATCGTCAAGAACAAGTAAATAACGAGCTGACACAAAGCTGGAGGTGGTGTTGACAAACAACATCCCGCCAAATATCCACAATATGAGGGCGCGAGTGTATCTGATGCGTCTGACTTCCATGCCAGCATGGACGGTATAATCATCGAACTGCTCCCGCAAATAGTGCAGGCCCAACAAACCTCCATGTAAATAACGACCCGCACTAGGCTGCACCCCTAAAAGTTCACCAACCATCTCACGGAACTGGTGTTGTCCTAAGTTAACCCTGTGCTACAGAATTAGCTTAGTTAAATTGTTTTTGATGCGTCTCGACAATGCATACCAACTGTTCGGCAAAATTCCCTCTTATTATTACCAATGATTTAAAGCTAGAACCATATTGATCGTGTCTCTGAGTCGACCTAAGTTAACCCCGTGCTACAGAATTAGCTCAGTTAAATTATTTTTTATGCGTTTCGACAACGCATTATCAAAACTGACACCGTTGTCGGGGATGCGGTTCATTGTGTGCTAGCTTTAATTCATTGCAATTAGTTCATAGAAGTAGTTTTAATTCTTGCATTTTTACGTTTTGTGTTGCACAACTATGCTTGTTTCATGATTATGTGTTTGTAGTTGCTGCATTAGCTTTGTATTTGCCCATAAAACAGAGGAAAACCCAGAAAAATAGAGCAAAACGTCCTGTTGGCGCTAATAGCGTGGCAATTCACGCTAATCGTGCCATATATTCGAAACCAGGGACCTTTGTCGTTGTCCTGGCGCTAATCGTGCGGATATCCATGCTAATCGCGCCACCAGCTCAAATCCAGAACCTGATGTTGAAGTCCTGGCACTAATAGAATCCACGCTAATCGCGCCATAGATTCGAACATCCCACACTGATAGCGCCAGTCTCACGCTAATAGCTTGGGAGTAAAAAAAAAGCGTCTGAAATTTTAAAATTTAGTTTTTGTTTAAACTTTTTAGGGTTGTTTTTTTCTGTGTTTATTATCCTTTATGAGTTGCATTGTGTATGACTAGGTCCACATCAAGTGAATTACATTCATTTGATCCTGAGATAGATAAGACATTTCACAGACTAAACAGACATAACCTTAGGTTAGATGACTTTGATAGTGTAGTTTTAGACAGTAGCATAGTGTCTTCTGACTTTGATTCTGAATTTACTTCTACTCCTTCTACTTCTACGCATCTTGATATCATGACTAATAACAACCTTACTCTTAAGGAGTTAGCTACACCTGATGTTATTTACCAACCTTGGTGTATTCAATATCTTGAGATTGAGGTCAGTTATGAGCTGAAATCTGGACTGATCCATTTGCTTCCTAATTTTCATGGACTTGCTGGTGAAGATCCACATAAAAACCTTAAGGAGTTTCATGTGGTGTGTTCCACCATGCGACCACATGACGTTCATGAGGATTATGTCAAGATCAAGGCATTTCCTTTCTCTTTGGATGGTGTTGCTAAGTACTGGTTGTACCTTCAACCAGATCCTATCACCACTTGGATAGACATGAAGAGAAGATTCTTGAAGAAATTCTTCCCTGCCTCTAGAACAACATCCATCCGGAAGGAAATTTGTGGCATAAGGCAGTTTCCTGGAGAATCTTTGTATGAGTATTGGGAGAGATTCAACAAGCTGTGTGCTACCTGTCCTCACCATCAAATTAGTGAGCAATTACTGATCTAGTATTTTTATGAAGGCTTGATGTTGATGGACAGGAGTATGATAGATGTAGTTAGTGGAGGCACTTTGATGGACAAGACCCCTCTTGCTGTAAGGCAGTTGATTTCTAACATGGTAGCCAACTATCAACAATTTGGCTCTAGAGCTGTTGTAACAATCTCTAAGGTTGCAAATGAGAATTTTGTTTCTATGGTTGCTGATAACCAGAGATTGGAGAACAAATTGACAGAATTGACATCCCTTGTGAGGCAACTTGCCATTGGTCCTGGTCCACAACAACAACAACCCTTCAGACCTCCACAATAGCCCTTTCAGCCTACCACTGTCAAATGCCAACCTTCCCCATTCAGACAACAGCCACAGTTCCAGCAAGCTACACCTACACCTGCACAACCTGTGCAAGCCACTTTTAGACCTTTTTTAGAGGACTTGATGAAGCAGATGGCTACCACCAACCTTCAGTTTCAACAAGATGTCAGTGCTAACATCCAAGACCTCCGGACTCAGATTGGACAGTTAGCTACAACTGTCAACCAGATGCAGCAGCAAGGTTCTGGCAACATTCCTGCACAACCAGTGATTAATCCAAAGAATGTGAATGCCATTACCTTGAGGAGTGGCAAGGAACTTCCAGATTCCACAGTTGTTGGTGCTAAATCAGATCCTGTAGAGGAGAATTATGTTTTTCTCCTTGATATCATTGATGCTGCAGTAGATAGTGTAGATATTTCTGATTTACTTTCTGATTTTTCTTCTGAATTTTCTAACTTTGATCTTGGTTCTTGTAATTGTGCTTGTCATGAGTCTGCTGTTGTGTGTAGTATTTGTGCGGAGATTTCCTCTGCACTTCACTTTGATTGTGTTGCAGGTACAAGTACAGGTTTTGAGCATACTATCCCATTTCCCTCAGCCTCTATTCTTTCCTTACCTTCCACTATTCAACCACCTTCCTTGGAGCTGAAGTCACTACCTGAGCACCTCAAGTATGCATATTTAGATGATGCTCAGAAGCTTCTAGTCATCATATCTAATAGTCTGTCAATGGAGCGTGAAGAGAAGTTGATGCATGTTTTGAGAGGCCACAAAAAGGCCACTGGATGGACACTTGTTGATCTTCTTGGAATTGATCTTTCCATCTGCATGCATCAAGAAAATTATGTTTGGGATGTGCCTTGAACGACACTTTGGGAGTCTCCTTTTCCCTCCTTTTATTTGTTGTCTCTTTGTTTGCATTTCTTTGCATGCTCACATTGAAGACAATGTGCATTTCAAGTGGAGGGTGGAGGATTTCTAAAATCTGTTTTTCTGCTTGTTTTCTATCTTTGTTTATTGTTTTGTTGTTTTTAAGTTGTTGTTTTGTCGAATTTAGGCACTGTTTCATGTTTTCATAGGATTTCCAATTTGCATAAATTGTGAGAAATGTTAAAAAGTTGGTTGGATTGAGTGGTTTCATACTTGATGTGAATCATTGTTGCAATTGTTGAAGTGATAAGTAGGCTTGAGAAATAGAATTTAAGATGAACCATGTGTGGTAGAATTATGCCTTGTGAGTTTTTGAGCCTTTGTGGATATGTTCTTTCATGTGTGATTTCACCCTTGTGCTAGATTACTGCCTCTTTTGACATTCCTTATTGCACATGCTTTGATTGAGATGATTTAAGCCTTCTTTCTTTTAGCCACTAGCCAAATAAACCTATCCTTGTGTTGATATCCATTGTCACCCTCTTTGAGCCTTTAGCCTTTTCTTTCTTTTTTTAGCTCATTAAAAACTAAAAAAAAAAAATGGAAAACCATGTTATCCTAGCTTTAGGGAGAAAAGGGACTTTGTAATTGTTTTGGGAGTGGGTTTCAAACAAGTGTGGGGTATTTGTATTTTGTTTTGTTTTGAAAGAGAAGAAAAGAAAAAGAGAAAAGAAAGAGTTCAAATAGCAAAAGTTCAAAGAAAAGAGAAAAAAATTGTGTATAAGCAAAGAAAAAGAAGTTCAAACAAAGAAAAAGAAATATGCAATAAAAGTTGTTATGGTTCATTTTCATCCTTGTAAATTCTTTTAAGTTTCATTTTATTGCTTCTACTCCTCTTGTAACTTGTTGGCTTGCTCCCTATTGCCCTTTTTTTCTCTTAAGTTTTAGCCTAAATATCCTTTTCTTATCCACCTTTTCCTAAGCCATTTATTACAAGCTAATAATGTCCTTTTCATCTTTTGATGCATGTGTATTTCAAGTTGAATGAATGAGAGGCTTGTCAATGCTTGGATGTGCTAGTTGCAAGTGGTGTTTGAGTGCAAACACAAAGCCATACACATTATATGAGGTTGAGTGTTATCCTTTGAGAGATTTCTATCACCTTGATGCATTCTTAATTCTAAACTTGACTACTTTTTCACTTTACACTTTGTGATCATGTTTTCATGGATGGTTTATTACCTTAATATTATTCTTCCATCTTTCATCCCTCTCGCTTTTGTGCATTATTAGGATCCATTGAAAAATATGTGTGCCTTGTTCATACCCTTTCTTTAAATTTTTGGTTTACTTTAGTTTGAATTTTTCTTAGTCTTTCTTTTAGTTTTGCCCAGGAGTGCAAATGTTTAAGTGTGGGGTATTTTGATGGAGTGCTTTTACACTACTAAAAAAATAGGTTTTAACATCGCTAGCTTAACATCGGTTATTGGGAAAACCGATGTTAACGAAAACGCGGTGGCAAATTTGTAAATAAATGGACTTTGTTAACATCGGTTTTGTTAAAAACACCTCAAAACCGATGTTAAGTAGTTCATATTAACATCCGTTTTCAAGTTTTTAAGAAAACCGATGTTAA
>PYAF01005288.1:32670-42700 GCA_007407185.1 Glycine tomentella | reverse complement strand
AGCATCGATTTTAACATACAACACAACATCGGTTTACATAAGGAAACCGATGTTAACATACAACACAACATCGGTTTTCTTAAGGAAACCGATGTTAACATACAACACAACATCGGTTTTCTTAAGGAAACCGATGTTAACATACAACACAACATCGGTTTTGTTAAGGAAACCGATGTTAACATACAACACAACATCGATTTTCTGGTGAAACCCGATGTTATATTGTAATCTTATACATTTATAAATTTTTGTTTGTAACATAGCAACATCGGGTTTCTGTTTCAAACCGATGTCGTACGATGTAGTTAACATCGGTTTTCAAAACCGATGTTAAGTTCCAGACTTTCAACGTCGCCTGATTCAATATCGGTTTGAAACCGATGTCGAATGTCAAAAATAACCGATGTTGAATCCTATTTTTCTAGTAGTGTTAGTTAAATACTTTTCTATCCTTCTTAGATTATTTGACTCCTCTTGGAATTTTATTTTACCATTCTAATTCAGTTTTTGTCTCAGGCAAGTAAGTGGGCTTAATTGCTAATTGTAGCGTATTTTCGAATTTTATGCTCACTTGATCTATCTATCTTGTACAGGACCTATAGAGTGCTACGAAACTCTGAATGGAGCATTCTAGGAGTCCTTGGAAAGATAACAAAAAGATATACAAGTTTGCTGGAAATAGCCTGAGGCCAATTCTGTCATTTGAATGGTCCTTTTAAGCTTCGAAATTAGCATCTCTGCACTTGTAATTTTGGACTGCGAATTGGACTTTTAGTGGTGTAACTAGTAAATAATTAGAATTGTTGGGTTTGTTTATGGCCCATTATATTTTCAGAACTTAGTCACTATATATTAGTGACATTATGACTCAACTTGGGAAGCTTTTACTTTAGGTTTCATTCAATAAAAACAACTTTTATTTTTTCTTTCTTTTAGTTTTTAGGATCAAACCCTTGTTTATCATTTTCTCTCATTTTTTCTGCATTGTCTTCATCTTCTTCATTTTCATCTTGCTTTCCTTCTATTTTACTGCACTTATTTCATGGGGCTTTCCATGGTGATGATCATGGAAGGCTAAATCATCAATCAATCCAAGGATCCAACTCAATCAAGAGAAGAACTGGAGTTCCAGTTTGGTATTTTGAATTCTATTTGAATGTTCACTTTCTTCTTCAATTTCTATTATGTTTTCATGATTATGAATGCATTTAGGATTGAAAGCAAGTTAGGATTATGGATTCATGTCCTAATTTCGAATAATAATCACAAGATTAATTGAATGATATTTCAGTTAGGGTTGTGGTTTCAATTAATTTAGGAGTAGAGTCGATTAAACTGCTTCTATTGAGATTGAATGAATGTTCATGATAGAATCAACTTATGAGAATGATGATGATTCGAATAGCTTGGTTTGGTGAATTGGATTGATGCTTTCTAATCTGTTTTACTTTACTCCTTGATAATCTTGTTAATTTCTGCATTGTTCTTTAATTTTATTTTGTGTTCTTGCATGTTTTACTTTGTGCATACCAACTGTTCGACAAAATTCCACCTAATTATTACCAATGATTTGAAGCTAGAACCATATTGATCGTGTCTCTGAGTCGACCTAGGTTAACCCTGTGCTACAGAATTAGCTTAGTTAAATTGTTTTTGATGCGTCTCGACAATGCATTATCAAACAGGCCCAACAAATGGTGTACATCCTCTAGTGTGATGGTCACCTTACCCGTCGCCATATGGAACGTCCGTGTCTCAGTTCGCCAATGCTCAACAAGCGCTGACACAAGGTGATGATCGATCTGAAATAGTACATCCTACCTAAGTTACATATACGTTATAACATAATTGTAACTCCATTACATAATATACACCATGGTTACCTCGTGGTTGCGCAAATGCGCAACGTGGTAAAAACCCGCCTACATAAGCCACGGGTGGATGTCCTTGGGTATCGCCTTATGGTCATGTATGGCAGCATGTCGCACATTCAGGACACGATCGCGCGCTGTCGCATCCTCCTGCAAATTTCACATAGTAGTGGAAACGTGTCTGTCCTGTAACGTCACCAAAGTGCGAACAGTTGGGCCGGAGTCAATGACGCTCATTGCACCCTTAGTCGTCGAAGGTGATGGCATATCCTCATGGTGATTCATCGTAATGTTTAAAAACTAAATCCTATTTCAAAAAAAAATATAATAACTAATTTAAATTATATATTGTTAAATATATATATATATATATATTATAACAAATTTTCAAAATTGTACAAAAATATGTATATGAATTATAATAATAAATTAAAAATATTAAATAGGAAAAAATTAAATATATAACAATAAATAATACAATAATAAATAATACGTACATACTACTAAAAGAAATACATTAAAATAATTTAGAAAACAAAAAAAAAATACAAAAATATACATATTATTTACAAGAACTAAATAATCACAAAACTATCCTATAATTTACCAATCCGAATTTTTAACTATATATCCTCTAATCTAATATTTAATAAATAGTAAGTATATACTACCAAAACAAATACATTAAAATAATTTACAATACAAAAAATATTACGAATATCATATACAACAATTAAATAATCACAATAACAAAAATTTCATTTATCCTATAAATTACCAATCCTACTTTTTAACTACTTATCCTCTAACCCAGTGTTTAATAAATAATATGTATATACTACCAAAAGAATACATTAAAATAATTTAGAAAACAAAAAATAATACAAAAATATACATATCATATACGAGAACTAAATAATCAAAAAAAAAAAAATCGTCTATCCTATAAATTACCAATCCTATTTATTAACTACTAATTCTCTAACCTAACGTTTCAAACATAAGACATATATATTACTACAAGAAAATAATTGCTCATTAATGGTGTTGTACGTTACACATAATTCGTTGTGTCTCCCAGTGAATTCCTCACAGCTTGCCACGTGTCCTTGGGTTTCTGGCGCTTGACGGACATGTTGACCACATAATTCGTTGGAAGGGGTAGCGAATTACATGGCAACTACATTGCTGCCACGTCAGCATGCCTAATTCGCTACCAGTGCCATCGAATTATGCCACGTGGTAGTCTGTTATTTCTCTTCGATGGGGTGGCATTTGGATAATTTTTTAAAAAAAAGTGGCACATTGGTCGTTGTCTCAAGAAAAGACAGGGTCAGTATGGTTGAAGAAGGGATGAGTCTTAAAACCAATAACATAGGTGTTTTAGAAAATCTGATGTTAATATTAACATTGATTTTTTTAAAAATTAATGTTAATAAGTCCTTTAAAAAATCGATGATAATATTAGTATGTTAATATTGATTTTTTAAAAATCGATATTAACGAACTCATCTTATTTATAAATATGTTATTACATTTTTTTTTAACATCAATTTTATTAAAAATCGATATTAACATAACGATGTTATAATCATTTTTTCTAATAGTGGTTTTACAAATTGAATCCAGCAAAACAATAATGAAAGATCATTACAAACATCATTCATAGTATAAAAAAGGTGTACTACAATAGACAATTAGGTAGCAAAATTAAAGGCACACACTATAAACCTAGCTAATATTAAATCCCTAATGTCATTAACTCGAGTTAGATGTTTGAACACAATCAACCATTTCCCCAAATGTCATTTAGCTCTGATCTTAATTCCCACAATCTTTGGTGCTGCAAAAACAAAAACACCAAACCAATCATTGACTAGATAAAATAGTTCTAATTCAATTATGAATGAAGCTGTCATAATACAATGATAAATCAATACTTAAGTAGACTAGAACTAGAATAAAAATAAGGATATATTTTTTTTTAAATTTCTATAATTTATAAATGGATAAAACACTATTAGAGAACATTAAATTAGGAATATACAATAGGCAACCACTCTAACTTCTAAATTACACATTGAATGCATATGGACATTAAATTAGGACTTTTAAATCCACAGCTAAAGAACACATACTTTTGGGCTCCAAACAATTAGCAAAGTTCATGAAGATCTCCTATAAGATGTATATAACAATTAGGCGTCGTTTAAGAGAAAAATTATCTCTTAACTCATATATAAACTAATATACAAACATGAAAGATATACCATATATAGCAAGAATTTTTTGTAGATTTCTCGAGCAATTTCATAGAAAAGAGTGAGGCTAACCTATAAGCATTTTTGGATTATGTAATGACACCAATCTTCCCTAACTTCATTGATTTGATGATCAAAATATTTCTTCCACTTGCAATTAGGAAAGTACTACAAAAATAAAAAGTTAAATTTAATCCAAATGACATACAACTTAGCGAATGATATTATATAAGACCCGTGGTTATGTAATGTAGGTTTTGATGATGCCAAAAAGAAACCGATAAAAAGGTGAAAGTAAAATAATATGAAGAATCTTGAACACGAACAATTCAAGTAATTAGAAGATTCAAAACTTAGGTTAAATTGATAAAAGGTTTTTCCAATAAGTATATTTGGCCATTTGATTAATTTAAATCGAGTCTTCAAGTTTCTTTTAAAAGGGTTGAAATTGTTTTTAACGTTCTAGAATCAATGTAATCGATTACCAGAAGCAACAATGTAAAAGTTTTTTTAAAAAAAAATTGAAATTACACCAAAAAGTGTGTTTTGAAGAGTTACATATTTTGGGGATGACTTCTAATAGTTTACACGAATTTTGCCTATAAATATTCATCATTTTAACATGTTTATATACATGAGAAACTTTTGAAAATATCTTGCTAACAATCATTCTCAATCATCAAGTTCTTGATCAAAAACTTGGCCAAATACACTTATTATTGAGAAACCTTCTAATGCTTCAATTTGTAACATTCCCTCTAAATTAGAGAGTGAATTCTTATATTCTTTGTCTAAACTTTTGAAAAGGGTGAGACATCCCTTGTAAGAACAAGAGTATTATATCTCTTGATTCTTGAGAGAATTAAACACAAAGGGTGAGGGATCCCAAGGTGTAAGAGTGTTCTGTTGTTGTAAAGGATTTGAAAGATAGTGAAACTCTCAAGCGGGTTGCTTGGGAACTGAACATAGGCACAAGAAGTAACCATACCAGTATAAACCGAGTTTGCAATTCTCTCTTCCCTTATCTCTTTACTTTTATTGTAAATTTTATGTATTCATTTATATTGGTAAATATCTTAATAACTTTTTTCTCTTTTTTAATCAAGGTTTCGATACATTATAATATAAAAATGAATTAGAGTGTACTAACAAAGAAAAGCTTATAAATTCAATTAACCCCCTCTCCCCCACTCTTGAGTTCATTGAGGCCACTTGGATAACAAGTGGTATCAAAACAAGATTCTTGCATAAGGATTAAACACTTCAAGAATAATTATGGCCTCATCAAACTCTCTTTTTCTTGAAGGCAACTCTATAAATAGGCCTCCTATTTTTAATAGTGATGTTTATCATTATTGGAAAACTTGCATGCAAATCTTTATACAAGCCATAGATTTAGATATATGGGATGTTGTACAAAATGGCCCTTTCATCCCTAAAAATAGGATACAAGATGAAATCATTGATATACCTATAGATAGGTGGAGTGATGATGATAAAAAGAAGGTATAACATAACTTATAAGCCAAAAACATAATCACATCCACTTTAGGAATTGATGAATACTTTAGAGTATCAAATTGGCAAAGTGCTAAAAAAATGTGAGACACTGATATCACATTGTCGACACGCACCAAAACAATTTTACTAAGCTATTTCTGTAGCACAGAGATAACCTAGGTCGACTCAGAGACACAATCAATATGGTTCTAGCTTCAATTTATGAACAACAGTGAGGGGGGAATTTTATCAAACAGTTTGTGTGCGTAAGGAAAACTTGCAAAAACGTAAACTAAAATTAAAGAACAGTGCAGAAATTAACAAGATTATCAACAAGTGAGTAAAACATATTAGAGAAGCATCAATCCAATTCACCAAACCAAGCAATTCGAATCATCATCATTCTCAGAAATTTATTCTATCATGAACATTCATTCAATCTCATTAGAAGTTCAATCGAATTAACCCCTAATTTAATTGAAAACACAACCCTAATTGAAATATCATCCAATTATTCTATGATTAATATTCGAAATTAGGCATGAATCCATAACCTAATCCGCTTTCAATCCTAAACGCATTCATAATCATGAAAAACATAATAGCAATTGAAGAAGAAGATGAACCTTCAAGTAGAATTCAAAATACTAAACCAGAACTCCAATTCTCCTTGTGCTTAGGTTGGTTCCTTGGATTGATTGGTGATTTAGCCTTCCATGATCATCATCAATGAAAGCCCCATGGATTGAGTACACGAAAATGGAAGAACAGAAAAATGAAAATGAAGAACAATGAAGAACAAGGAAGAACAGTGGAGAGAAAATGAAGAACAAGGGTTTGATTCTAAAAACTAAAGGAAAGAAAAATAAAACTTGTTTATTGAAATGTAAAGAGTGGTGCCCAAGTTTCACAAAGGTCACTAATATATGTAGTGACTGAGTTCTGAAAATAAAATGGGCCACAAACAAACCCAACAATCTAATTATTTGTTATTTACAACCATGAAAGTCAAATTCGCAGCCCAAAATTACAAGTGCAGAAGCGCTAACTTCAAAGTTAAAAATGACCCTCTAAATGACATCATTGGCCTTGGGCTATTTGTAGCAAACTTGTATATCTTTTCGTTATCTTTCCAGAGACTCCTAGAACGCTCCATTCGGAGATCGGTAGCACCCTATAGGTCCTGCACAAGTCAGATACATCAAGTGAGCCAAAAATCCAAAAATACGCAACAATTAGCAATTAAGTCCACTTACTTGCCTAGGCCAAAAACTGAATTAGAATAGGAAAATAAAGGTCCAAGAGAGGTCAAATAAGCTAAGAAGGATAGAAAAATACTCAACTAAAAACACTCTATCAGAGACCTTAGAAGTTACTCATAAAGAAGTGATGTCAATAGATATAGAATAAACACTCTTACACACGAATATAAACTCTTTAGAATGAATCAATATGAAAGCATTCAAGATAGGCAAAAAAGGTTTACTCATATTGTTAATCATCTTGCCTTATTGGGAAAGACAATTCCAAATGAGGATCTTATTAACAAAGTGTTGAGATGTTTAAACAGGCAATGGCAACAAAAAGTGATGATTATTGCAGAATCAAAGGATTTGACCACTATGACTCTTGCCACCCTATGGAAAACTTCAAGAACATGAATTGGAACTTACAAGACTTAGTCAACATGAAGAAAATGACAAAATGAACAAAGGAATTGAACTCAAAATTTCATCTTCCGAACATGAAGAAAGTGATAAAGAAGACATTGATGAATAAAGATGATATGAATGGAAATGATGATTACCAAATTTCAACCCTAAGAAGAATTTCAAGAACGGTGAAGGATCCTCTCCAATTCCAAGATGCTATGAATGTAATGAATTTGGACACATGAAAATGGAATCTCCTACTTACAAAAAGAAAATGGAAAAACTTGAGAAGAAATATCTTAAAGGAAATAAAGCATACATAACATGGGAGGAGAATGACATGGACTCATTAAGTGACTCCGAAAATGAAGTTGCAAATCTAAGTCTCATGGATAGAGATTGTGAAAGTGATGAAGACGTAACATCCTCCAATCTTGAGTCAACTATTTCATTTGATGAACTTCAAGATGCATTATGATTTGCATAAATAATCCATTAATCTTGCAAAACTTGTTTCATCTAATAAGAAAGTCATCTCAAACTTAGAAAAAGAAATTTCAAAATTGAACAAAGAAATAGAGGAACATAAATTTGAAAATGAAAACTTAGGATTAATTGACGCAAGCTCATCATGTACTAAATGCTTAATATATGAGAATGCTATTAAATCCTAACCATGATCATCTTGCAACAAGTTTGAGAAAGAAATGAATGATTTGAAAAACACTCTTGCAAAGTTTACCTTTGGTAAAAATAATTTGGACATCATATTAGGAAAACCAAGATGTGTTTATGATAAGGTTGGATTAGGATACAATCCAAAAAATCAAAAAAAGTTTATAAAAATTTCTTTTTATTATCTAAAAAATGACTAGCTCTCCATTCCTAACATGTTTTTACTGTGGAAAGAAAGCTCATAGTGTATCAACCTGTTACATTAGAAATAATGTAAATAAAATAGGAAAAATGATATGGGTTCCAAAGGGCACATTTTCCAAATCCAATATTCAAGGACCCAAGGAAATTTGGGTACCTAAATCAAAATTGTGATATTGAATTGAAGAATCTTTTGAAGCAAAGTTGGTACATTGATAGTAGATGTTCTAAGCACATGACGAGAGATTCATCAAAATTTACACACATTACTCCCAAGAATAGTGGACATGTAATATTGGAGACAACAATAAAGGAAAAATTCTTGGAGTCGATAATGTCGATAAAGATCCCTCTACCTCTATAGAAAATGTTTTACTTGTTGACGGTCTCTAACATAGTCTATTAAGTGTTAATCAATTATGTGATATAAAGTATATCTCGTATTATTTGATTTACTGCTTCATTGAAAGTAAAAAAATGATAGACAAATAAAGTTTATAGGACATAAAATAAATAATGTATCTATGATAAACCTAAAAGATATTCCTCCAAATCATGCAGATTATCTTATAAGTAAGGAAGATTATTCATGGTTATGACATAGAAGAATTGCAAACATTCACATGGATCATTTAAATAATTTGGTTTCAAAAGATCTAGTAATCGGTTTACCAAAACTCAAATTTGAAAAAAAATAAACTTTGTGATGCATGTTAAAAGGAAAAACAAGTAAGTGTCTCTTTTAAATCTAAAAGTGTTATCTCAGAAGATAGACTTTTACAATTGTTGCACATGAATCGTTTTGGTCCATCAAGAACTATGAAGACTATTAATTTATGTAATGTTATATATTTACAAACTAATATGTGAAGTCCTAGTAAATAGATTGAGACCCATTCTTATGATAGGCTTGATTGGGGGTTTCTTCAGAAGGTTTTACTAGATTTTGGTTTCCCAAATAGAATTATTCAATTGATTATGCAAGGAGTAACTTCTTCTTCTTCTTAAAGCCTTCTTTAGAATGGAAAAAGATCTACGCATTTCCTTCTCAAGAGAGAACTCAAACAAGGAGACCCTCTGTTGTCATATTTATTTGTTTTGTGCATGGAATTACTGGGTTATATGATTAGATATGTTGTGGATAACGGTGATTGGAAGCCAATTACCTTGAGCATAGGAATAGGCCTAAAAATGTTGAAAACAATATGAATACACACAATAACTAAGAGGGGGTGAATTGGTTTAAACTTGGACCAAAGGATCTTTATCACAATTAAACTAAGAATGCTACAATCAATCAAACCACTAAGCCCAAGAAAACAATTACAAAAACTTAATTTGTTGAGTTATAAAGAATTCACCAAGAATCATAGATCAAGATAACAAGAAGAGATTAAAAGATAAAGATCAACATAAGAACTTATATTGGTTCACCTCTCAACAAGAGAAGCTACATCCAGTTCTTCTAATCAAAACTAGATTAGAGTTCCACTATTCACAAAATTCAGTTCTTACAAGCTTTACAACAATCACCCTTTATCAAACCTAGATAAAGAACAGAAATTTAAAACCCTATTAGACTCCTAGTGATCAAGACATAGAGAATCCTTCTCTACTCTTTCCCTTTAGAGAAACCCACTCTAGAAAAAGCTTCAAAAACCCTTTGTAATAGTTACAAACAACCAAAAATACAAAAACGAATTTTCAAGCAAAGCTAATGAAGAGAGACAACCTGATGATCCAATGATTATGAATGAATATAGTTTACCAATCAGAGTTGAAAATGAAAAAAAAAAATTGGAACTTCCTTTCCAAAAGCTTCTTTGAAATCTTTTCCAAGAAATCTTTCAATAACCATGAAGATTTG
>PYAF01005288.1:7152-24057 GCA_007407185.1 Glycine tomentella | reverse complement strand
AGGGACCCTTCTCTATTGCATTCCATGCTCCTGGGTCATTTGATTGAATAAAGATTTTCATTCTATTTTTCCAAAAACTGAAGTGTTCCCCTTCAAACATAGGAGGTCTGTTTAAAGAGGCACCCTCCTTAAAGGTTATTTGAGAAGTATTCATGTTTCTTTTTGAAAAGAAAAAGTGATCTTGAATATCTTACAAGAAGCAGCTCTTGATGCCAATTGAAAAACAAAAGGAATACTTCAAATCAACCAAGACGGGGGTGAATTGGTTGAACCTTGGTAAATTAAAATTTCAAATCAGAGTTTCACCACAGGATCTTTATCACTTTAAAAATTGTTTCAAAAACCAAGAATCAATATTCAATCAAATTCCTTTTTTCAAGAAGAATAGAAAACAGAGTATAACTTTCTGTGCAATGAAATTGATTCACAAACAAAGCAATTAAAAGATGAATAGGTAAGAAGTAAAATTAGCCACAGATTTTATATTGGTTCACTTCAAACACTATGAAGCTACATCCAGTTCTTCCACTCAACACTATAGTAGAATTCCACTATTGTAAAAATATTCTTACAAGCAATTACAAGCCTCTCTTTATCAACCCTAGACAAAGTTCAGAAGTCTAAAACCCTATTAGACCCTTAGAGACCAAAACCCACACTGAGAACACTACTCAGCTGTGCTTAGAGAAACACTATCTCTAACCTTGCAAAAAAACCCATTTACAATAGACTAATCTTTACAGAAAATCAAAGAACAGTTTTACACCTTCAAAGAATAAGGAAAGCTATCACCTGATAATCCAAGAACTCATGCACATGAATGATTCACCAGGTTGAATGACAGATTACTAACTCAATGCATTCCTTTCCTTATGCTTTTGATGATCAATGATGCTTCATACTCTTGAATCAATCAATCATACGAATTTGTGAAGCCTATGTATTTAGTAACTCAGAAAATTCACTAATGAAAGCTTAAGAAAGTTTGTGATTGCCCAGAATTCGAAATCTCAAAAGTTACAAACTTCAGAATAGTGGGTTCTATTTATAATAGCTTTTTAACTGAAAATAATCGATTAAACATGCTCCAGTAATCGATTATTTAGTATATGTAATCGATTAAAGCAAGATAGTAATCAATTAAAATGTTTAAAATGTGAACTGAGTTTCAAGAACGAACCATTTAATCCATTATTCCGATACGTAATCGATTAAGACAGAGAGCCATGATTTCTTCATGTATGCATGTAATAGCATGTAATCGATTACCAGTTTATGTAATCGATTAAGACAGAGTAACCATATTTTCAAGAATGAACTATGTAATCGATTATCACGATGTGCAATCGATTAAATACCAACAGGTCATGTATTTCTAAGTAAACATGTAATCGATTACCAAATTCTGTAATCGATTAAGACAGAGAGTTCCATCTTTCATAAAAAGCCTGAGTAATCAATTAATCCGATATGTAATCGATTACAATGATCATGATTTGTTTTCTAAAGGGCACGAAGAACAAAATAATCGATGCTACTGGCCTTGTAATCGATTCTTAATAATGCAACTTTATTTTTCCAAAAACTTTGCTTCTTAGGTGCCTTTTTAATAAATTGCTTTTACTTAATCATTTAATCCTAACAATCCTAGATGAATGATTCATGCATGATATGCTCAATTGGATTATCAGATCATAAACTCCCTTTTACATTAATCAAATTGGTCTTCAAGCTTTCTTTGGAACTTTTCCTTTGAGCATGTTGAAAACACAAAACCTTGAAGCTTGATCTTTGTTCATTGATGCTTGGCTTCATCTGAATCAACAAAAATGATGTGTGAAGATCAAGGAAACATTTTCTCATTCATGAATATGAAATGTTCAAGATGAGAGATGATGAGAACATCTCACAACTTCAAACTAGGTTCATCCACATAGTGAATCACTTGCTTGGGCTAGGGAAAACCTTTGATGAAGAAGAGCTGAGCATCAAGATCCTCAAATGCCTAACAAGAGATTGGCAGCCTAAAGTCACAGCCATTAAAGAATCAGAGGATTTATCAAAAATGTCAATGGCAGCTATGTTTGGTAAGCTCCTAGAATATGAACTTGAATTATCTCAATTAACTCATAGTGAAGATGCAGATAAAAGGCATAAGAGTATAGCATCAAAAGCTGTAACACCCCATAGGCCTTCGACGTGTTATCATTAATAATATCAGATTAGCGCATAAAACATAGTTTATAAAACTTAGCAGAAGCACAGAATCGCTTTTCTTGATACATTATGTATGGAATCACAAATATAAAGCATCTCACACACAAAACATACATCTATCACGCCCCTGCTGATCCATTTTTTCATCTCAAACATCATAAAGACAGATAACTACAAGACTTAGGCAGATAGTCACATGTACAACAAATATATATTCAGGGAAAGTCTCATATCATAAACTCAGATAGTTCTGTACATATATACATTAGTTTCCACACCACTCTGTGGGGATACAAAAGAATATCAGCCCTTCTCGAGGGTATACAGAACTATACATCAAAACAGAATCAAAATAGAGCCTTCAAGCTCTCCATGCCGCTCCTCAGTCAAGCAGCCTAGTCTCTGTTGGGCCTCTTACCCTGAGACTGATCTTCTCTTCTAGAATGGTCACCTGAAATCATAGAAAACCCCCACAGGGGTGAGATAACATATCTCAGTAAGCTCAGGGTCCCTGAGAAATCATTCCCACCCTGGCTCACAGATCCACAACACACATACAGGCAACATAACAAACAAGGCTCACTGGCCTGGCCCTCTGGCCCTCAACACATCAGAATCATAATCTCAACACATGACAGGTGGCAGAGCTCCTTAATGCCTGGCGGAGCTCCTCAACGCCCTGACGGAGGTCCTCAACGTCAGTACCTGTCAAGATATGGCAGAGCTTCTCAATGCCATTGGGCAGAGCTCCTCAACGCCTTGAATACCCAGCAGAGCTCCTCAATGCTGGTATCCATCTATTGGCCAATGGGCGGAGCTCCTCAACGCCTTGAATACCCGACAGAGCTCCTCAATGCCGGTATTCATCTATTGGCCAACAGATATCTCAATCACAACATACATATATCCAATGCAGATGCATATAAAATCAATCCAAACAATGCCATAGCCAATGCATGCAGCATGAATCATGACTAACACTCCCCAGGAGTGTGGTGTGCAACCAAAGCGGGAATTCATCCCCAGAGAACACTGAACTTACCTGGTAAGGGATTACTCTGCAGTTCCTTTCCAGGTCTGTGGCTCCCGCCACCAACAATCTCAGAATCAAAGCCTAATCAAGGCACATGCAAATCTCATATCAAAATAAGCCCTCAGGCATCCAATTCACAGAACATCATAATAGAATTCCCCTATCCTAGGGTTTAGTCATACTCAGCCCCACACAAGGCTTCTCTAGAACCACTCAAGGTCAATCAGGGCTGAATACAAGCCATCTGAGTCATCCCAGACTCACTACATATATACATATCCCAAGCTTTCCCTCAGCCCCACAGCTCAATCGTCATCAGAACGGGCTGAGCTCCACTCAAAGCCTGGCTCCACTAACCTCTCGGCTCAGAACATCATATAATCAAGGCTCTAGCCTATCAGAGAGCTATTAACAAGTGACTCTACACAAGTCACACAGGCATATACAGAGCCAAGATTCAAAGTCATCTAAATCAAAAACTGAAAGCTAATCCTTCATCTATTCAATGCTCTCAACAAGTTTCTCTACTGGACCCTGGGCTAATTCTAGCCCCAGCTCATATGGGTCACTATTCATAAAACCCTCAGGATCAAAATTAAACGGAAAAACTTGAGTCTCTTACCTCAGTGGCGACTAGAAACACCTCAGGACAACTCCCTTGAGCTTTTATGTCCTTTATACACCGTGGTTCTTCGTCAGACTCAAGTTCTCTGAGCTTTTTCCTCTGAGGTTCCACTTTTCACTCAAAAGGGGTTTCAAGAGCAAAGAATGAAGGATTCAAGCTTTCAAAGGTTTCTCTCAAGATTAAAGGTCATAGGGAGGTGTTTAGGCTAGTACATAGGGTCCCAAAAAGCTTGGAACTGCCATTAATGGAGGTTTGGAGGTCCAGGGAAGAAGAAAATGCCTTTCCCCTCCATTTTTCGCGTTTTGACCCATTTATACTCAGCCTGCCCGAACTCTGGCGCGATCCGTGCCACCTCTCGCGCCATCCGCGCCACAATGTCGGTGGTTCAGCGCTAACAGCGCCAACCCCGCGCCATCAGCACCAACTTCCCGAGACCTGTGGTGCCACCTGCGCCACCTCTGGCGCCATCAGCGTGAAAATCCAGAGAAAACTGATTTTCCAGGGCACTTCTGGCGCTATCAGCGTGATCCTTGACGCTATCAGCGTCAACTCCTAAAACAAATGGCGCTATTCGCGCCAACCTTGGCACTGGCCGCGTGGAAATCCAGAGAAAATGGGTTTTCCAGGCCACTTCCCGCGCTAACCGCGCAAACTCTGGCGCGACTCGAGCTGGATGGAAAACCTCTGGTGCCCATGGCGCCACATTGATGCCCCTAGCGTCAGCTTCCAGTGGGTCTGCCAAGAATGAGGGTCCTTACAAAAGCTGCACCTTCAAAGATTGAAAGAGAAGATGATTCAAGTGAAGATGATGATGATGATAATATGAATCTCATAGTAAGGAAATTTACCACGTTCTTGAGGAAGAATAAAAACAGAAGGCAACCACAACAAAAGAAAAGAAGTGACAACACTTACAAGAACAACAACCCCTCCTCCATGTTAGCTATGAGGAAGATGAAAATATGGAATCAAGAAGAATGAAGATTGCAAGTTTTGATATTTTACATGCCCACTCAATTGATGACATTTGTAATTTCTTGCTTAAGCTTGGTTCAAGTAGTTAAAGCTTCTTAATCCTCACTAACCTTGAGTAATTCATGCATTCATACATACATTTTATCATGTTTAATCATATGGTAGTAAGTATTTAGATGTAAACTCATAAAGGCAATTAGTTTTTTATAAAACTATTTTTCACTGATTTAATTGATTACATATATGTTATAATCGATTAAATGCATGTGTAACAGACTGCATATTGCCTTATGAACATTTTAATCGATTATCATTGATTTGTAATCGATTAAATGTGCTTAACACTGAATTAGACGTTGTCTATGATAATCGATTACTTCACGGAATAATCTATTATCTGAGTCTCTGCATATTTTATAAAAGCATCTTCATCTGGTTTAATCGATTACCAGATATTCGTAATCGATTAAATATGCATTGATGTGTTTTTAACATGGTCTGTGTTAATCGATTATTTGGGAATTTAATCCATTACACATGTGTATTAGAAAACTCAGGTCATCTGGAATAATCGATTACAAGATGACTTAATCGATTATTTTGTTCTTGACAAATTTCCAGATTTCTGATGAACACTTTAATCGATTATCTGGTTAAAATAATCGATTACACCAGCAAAAATAATCGATTACATTGACGAAAGTCTATTTTTTTTATAAATAGAACAGCTAGGACTGAGTTTTAATATCAAGTATTTTGTGAAATATTCGTACAAGCCTTGAGAAAAGCACTTTCTAGAGTTCTTAAAACACAAAGGCAAGAGGGAGAAGAGAAAATCAAAGATGCTAAGTGTCATGAAGTTTTACATGATATGTTGCTCATTATTTACATGGTGTGAAGAGTTGTTCAAGCTTTCTGGTTAAAGAAGTCATCAAGAAAGAGTATTTGCATACATTCTCAGTTTGGTTAGATCATTCATTTCATTGAATTTACTGAGGATTAAGAGGTGATATCTTTCTTGAACTATTAGTTTGGTTATTTTGTTTGATATTTGTGTTGTATGTGTGTTGAATGTTCTTATAACAAATTGTAATCTTTAAAGCTTTTTCTAGAAGGGTTTCTAGAGGGTAGAACAGAGAGGGAATCTCTGGTTCTAGATCTTTTGAAAAGTCTATAGGGTATAGATTTCGAATTTTACCTAGGAAGGGTAAAAGAGATCATTGTAAGTTTGTAAAGAACTTATATTTATTATAGTGGAACTCTGACTAAGATTTGGTTAAAAGAAAATTGGGTGTAGCCTCCGAGGTTGAGAGGTGAACCAGTATAAATATTCTATGATTTAATATTTCAGTTGATGTTCATAGTATTCTTGAAGTATTAGTTTTGTTCATATCACAAGATTGGTCACAGCACAAGAGATATTTGATTAGTGAAGAAAAATTGTTTTCTTTGTTGTTTTAAAAGATACGATCCTTCTTGAAAGTCTTCTGCTGTAACATTTTTAAAGAAAATTTTAAAAACTCTAAGGAAAAACCAATTCACCCCCCTCTTGGTTATTTGTATAAGTGTTCATTATAATTTCAATTAGCATCAAGAGTTGGTTCTTGTAATTTGCTCAAGATCTTTCTAAAATCATTGACAATGAATACTAATCAAATAACTTTCAAAGAGGGAGCCTCATTGCATAGACCACCTTTATTTGAAGGGGAACATTTTAACTTCTGAAAGAACAGAATGCAAATCTTTATCCAATCAAATGACTCGAGTGCTTGGAATTGTATTGAGAAAGGTCCTTTCATTCCTACCAAGATTGTTGATGGCAAAACAATACCAAAAGAATGGGATGAAATATCAGAAATAGAAAAGAAAATGGTTCAATATGATTTCAAAGCAAAAAATATGATAACTTTTCCTTTATCTTCCGATGAATTTTTCAGGACTGTTAGGTGCAAAAGTGCCAAAGAAATGTGGGAATTACTTGAAGTTACACATGAAAGTACTGATGATGTGAGAAGATCAAGGAAACACACTCTCATTCATGAATATGAAATGTTCAAGATGAGAGATGATGAGAACATCTCACAGCTCCAAACTAGATTCACCCACATTGTGAATCACTTGCTTGGACTAGGAAAAACTTTTGATGTAGAAGAGCTGAACATCAAAATTCTCAAATGTCTAACAAGGGATTGACAACTTAAAGTCACAACCATTAAAGAATCAAAGGATCTATCAAAGATGTCAATGGCAGCTATGTTTGGTAAGCTTTTAGAATATGAGCTTGAATTATCTCAACTAACTAATGGTGAAAATGCACATAAAAAGCACAGGAGCATTGCATTAAAAGCTGCACCTTCAAAGATAGAAAAAGATGATAGTTCAAGTGAAGATGATGATGATGAGAATATGAATCTTATTGTAAGAAAGTTTTCCAAGTTTCTAAGGAAGAATAAGAGCAGAAAGCAACCATTTTAAAAGAAAAGAAATGACAACACCAACAAGAACAACAACTCCTCCTCAGTCACTTGCTTTGAATGTGGAAAGCAAGGTCATATAAAGTCAGACTGTTCCTCATTATCAAAGAAGCCACATGTTGAAAAGAGATCTAGAAGGGAAGGAAAGCCTAGAAAGGCTTACATTGCTTGGGAGGATAATGAATCAACAAGTTATGAATCCTCTTCAGAAAAAGAAGTTGAAACTCACCTATGCCTTACATCCACCATTAATGAAGAAGGTGAATCATCAAGTATAGAATCAGAGGTAAATCCTGAATTTGCAAATGTAGTTGATGCTTTTCATGAAATGCATATAGAAGCTTAAAAACTGGCAAAAGCAAACAACAAGCTTAAGAGTGATCTAAGATGACATGTATCCAAGCTGGCTGAATTGCAAGACCAGCTTTGTAAATTGAAAGAAGATCATGATAAGCTTCTCTCAAGTTTCAAAGAGAAAGGATGTACATGTTCCTTAGCTAACTCTAAGGTTGATGAATACAATGAATTGCAAAAAGAATTTGATGATTATAACCTGAGTAAAGGAAAAGAAAACATGTGCTTACAAACTGAAAATAGCTATTTGGTTGATTTGCTAAGAAAATATTATAAAGGTAAATGCAACTTAGATGAATTACTAAGTGTGCAAAAATTTGCTGGTGATACTTATGGTTTGGGATATAAACATGGAGCTAGAACCCAAAATAAACTTGTGTTTGTACCACCAAAACATAAATATCATATGCAACATAATCAATCAAATATCTACAAGAGATTTACTCAAGCTAGAACATTAAAATCTTTTACTTGCAATTATTGTATGATTAAAGGTCACACATCATACAAGTGCTTTGCTAGAAGATTTTATGTTCCTAATGGTGAATGTATATGGGTTGAGAAAAGAAAGAAAGCAACTAACCCCTTTGGACACAACTTAAACTGGGGACCCTATTTCTCTCTTTAATTTGATTTGTGCAGGTGTGTCTTAGAGCAAAATCTTCATACCTAGATAGTGGATGCTCTAGACACATGACAGGAGACATATCCATGCTAACAAATGTTGTACTTGAAGAAAGAGGATATGTTACGTATGGGGACAATAATAAAGGCAGAATAATTGGACAAGGGAATATTGGAGACTGCTTATCTACAAAAATCAAGGATGTGCTTTATGTTGAAGGGCTGAAACACAATTTACTTAGCATTAGTCAATTGTGTGATAATGGTTTCAAAGTCACCTTCAACAATGAGACTTGCTTGATACATGATGCTAAAAATGGCAAAGTGGCACACATTGGTAAGAGGAAGGGTAATATCTATGTCTTGTCTATTGACCATGCATTCATACATAAAACTGATTGCTTGATGAGTAAAGTGGATGAAACATGGCTTTGGCATAGAAGAACATCTTATATAAACATGCATCATCTCAACAAGTTAATTAGGAAAGACTTAGTGATTGGTCTACCTAAGCTTAAGTTTGAAAATGACAAAATTTGTGAAGCATGTCAAAGAGGGAAGCAAACTAAAAACTCTTTTCAAAGTAAAAATATGATTTCTACTTCTAGACCTCTTAAATTGATTCACATGGATTTATTTGGTCCCTCAAGAACCCATGAGCTTAGGAGGAAATTATTATGGACTTGTTATAGTTGATGATTACTCTAGATACACTTGGACATTGTTCATAAGATCCAAAAGCCAAGAATTCTCCGCTTTTAAGAAACTAGCCAAGGTAATTCAAAATGAAAAGGGTTGTAATATTGTTTCAATTAGAAGTGACCATGGTGGCGAATTCCAAAATGAACACTTTGAAAAGTTCTGTGAAGATTTTGGAATTAATCACAATTTTTCAGCTTCAAGAACACCACAACAAAATGGTGTTGTGGAGAGGAAAAACAGATCACTTGAAGAAGGAGCAAGGACTCTTCTAAATGAAACAAAATTACCTAAGCATTTTTGGGCAGATGTTGTGAGTACAGTTTGTTATACTCTTAATAGGATTCTCATAAGGCCTATTTTAAAGAAAACTCCTTATGAAATCTATAAAGGGAGGAAACCAAACATCTCTCACTTTAAGGCATTTGGTTATAAATGCTTTGTTTTAAACAATGGAAAAGATAACCTTGGTAAGTTTGACTCAAAAGTTGATGAGGTTATCTTTCTTGGATATTCCTTCCAAAGTAAGGCTTATAGGATCTTCAACAAGAGAACCTTGTGTGTTGAAGAGTCTGTACATATAGTATGTGATGAAACTAACCCTTCTCAAGTAGAAGTTTTGAGTGATAATGATGCAGAAAACAAAGAAGAAAGACAACAGCACATAGAAGCTAGTAAGCTTGAAGAAGAAGAAATATTAGAACATTTTAATCAAGGAGCAGCCACACCTAGACACAAAGATTGGAGAACCACAAGAGACCTATCATTGGACAACATAATTGGTGATGTGTCAAAGGGAGTATCAACTAGATCTTCCTTAAGAAATCTTTGTTGCACTATGGCTTTTGTATAACAAATTGAACCTAATAACATTGAACAAGCCTTATTAGATGAACATTGGTTAATTGCTATGCATGAGGAATTAAATCAGTTTAAAAGGAACAATGTTTGGGAACTAGTACCTAGACCTACCATTCACATACCTATTTGCACTAAGTGGGTTTTTAGGAACAAGCTGGATGAAAGTGGCATCATAATTATAAACAAAGCTAGATTGGTGGCAAAACCAAGAGGAAGGCATTGATTATGATGAAACGTATGCTCCAGTTGCTAGGCTAGAGGCCATAAGATTACTCCTTGCATATGCATGTATGATGAACTTTAGATTGTTTCAAATGGATGTGAAAAGTGTAACGCCTCAAATCTATCATCTTAATATTTAATAATCATTAATGAAAATTCTTTTCTTTTTTGCTTAAAAATATTAAACTAATGTTACTAATAAATATCACAAAAAGATTCTCATCACTGATTATTATTTATAAGTCTAACATAATGTAAAATAAAATACATAAAATAAAATACATACTGATAACAGTTCTATTACATGGTACAAATTACTAAAATATTTTGTTACAACAAACATCTTCAACTACGCATCTTTAACAAAATCCTTTCCTCAGACATCAGCTTGCCAATCCTTCTTTACTGTTCATCTGCTCACCCAAATAAAATTGGGGTCATAGCAGGTGTCAACCACAGACACAAAAATACAGGGTAAGTTTATGATAAACATAATTTAAGCAACAGAATATATTCAATATGCAGATATTTATAACAACATCCTCAAAAATGCATGATTCTCTTAAACTCTTTCAATATTTGGTACCAATTGTCAAGATAGCCTCATCCCTGTGGCACAAAACCTATCCGACCAGTCAAGGTCTCCAGGTGTTGCATAGGTTCTCACCCACACTTCATGTGATCATCATGGGTGGCGTGATTTGTAACATCCTCAAAATTATATCTTGAATTCATATTTAATTGAATTCTAGAAGTGTGATGATACTTGGATAAAAAACAATAGTTGAGGAGAAATGACCATATTGTCCTTCCCTTAAAACAGAAATTACAAAAATGCCCTTGAGATGAAAATTACATAAATACCCCTGGATATTTTGGTTAGATATTTTAAGGTGAAAATTACAAAAATACCCTTGGATATTTTGGAAAATTACAATCATGCCCTTAGAGTGCAAATTACCATAGTACCCTTAAGGCTAAAATTTACCAAGACACCCTTAGATACTTTGTGAAAACCTTATGAAATTATAGAGTATCCTTTGATGGCAAATTACCAAACACTTTGTGACAGAAAGTTTCAAAATAGAATTTCTATGAATTTTATACGGTGATAACTTTGAAATTCTATTCAGGAAAACTTAGGTAGCAGAAAAGTATAGGAAAATGATAAGTAGAATCTGGGGAATTTTCTCTTAATTGTAGGATGAATAGACTTATTTAATAAAATGGTTTAGTAATTTTGATTGTTAAAAGTAGTATGGACCAATCAGAATTAAGATAAGAACAGTCTTGTAAGAAAAGTTTGAGTAGTACTCTGTATATATTACTTGTGAGCAATTTTTACTGAAATTGAAGTCAGTTTCTGAAAAACTTTAGAATGCTATTATTCAGTATTATCTTTAGGTAGAAGAGTTTAAATCAAACTTGAATTCCTACTAGAAAATGCCATGTGTGAAGCCATAAGGGAATTAGATTTTTATTCATCATCAAAAATGACATATGTACATAAAGTAACATGAAATGAAGCAAGATTTTTCTCCCTTCCTCTAGTATTCACGTGAAGAAGCAAGAAGCATGGAGAAGCTTTATGATTTGCCAAGTGGAGGGACACTTGGAAGAAAGAAAGGAAGAAGTTTCAAGACCATGACAAGTGGTGGGACACTTGTAAAGGTCATGACAAGTATAGGGACACTTGTAATGGAAGCATCATGACTTAGAGATTTTTGTAAATATTCAATTATTTTCCAACTACTATATAAAGGGAGGGGGGGAACTTAAGTGCAAGTCATTTTCAAGACCACCCCTTTCTGCAAGAGGCCACACGTGAACTTCCTCTCCCATCTCTTCCATTTCATTTTCATCCTTTCCTTTCCAAAGCGTAAAAAGGCTCCACTTTCCCTTGAAGATCACGTGTAGAAGGCAGCCTTACTCTATTCCATTTTCAAACATCAAACTCACTTGAGGTAGGCTAGGCTTCAATCTCTAGTTAAGCATTTGTTTGGTTTAACCTATTTGCTTAATTAGGAAGATTTATGGTTATTGTTTGGGTTGCAATTTCATGTTATTTGAAGGTTATTTTATGATGTGAAAATGTTGATTTAGATAGGATAGGTGATGATTTATATGTTGAAATATTGGTGATATTTGGAATCACACTTGATGATTTTGGAAGTGATTTGATGACCTTTGGGCTGTATATTCATATTTTCATTATGAGAATGTTTTTAATTAATTTTGAGAAGTAGTTGTTGAATGGTATGTAGTTAAATGGTTCAAATGCTTGAGTGATTAGATTTGAGGATGAAGTAGTAAGGTGGTAGGTGAAAGGAGATTAAGATGCATGTTAGGTTTTAATCTTTTCTTGTGAAGGTTTAAAGGAATTAGAAATTATTTTGAAGGATATATTGTGGTTTATTAGTTAGATTACTAACATGATTTTTCTGTAGCCTGAGGATAATCAATTATCATGCCTAAGTTGGTATATTTTTACTTGAATAAGGTATGATTGTTTAAACCATACTTTTGGATACGTATGATATAAATTCTTCCATGAGGTTGTGTGTATTTGCCCATGGATTTTTTTATTGATGGATTTGATGTGATGATATGTTGATTCATGTTTCCAAATCCAGTACGAGATTTTGTGAAATAGAATATGATACTACATACAGTACGATATGTAGTGACCAGGTGCACATATGTGGCATAAATCATGCATGTTTGTGTAAGACGATCGCAGCATCTACATCCAGTACGAGGTGTAGCTACATACAGTACGATATGTAGAGGCCATGTGCACCCTGGTAGAACTTCATTTCATGCATTCATATAGCTGCATAATTCTTGTATGAATTTATTTGGTTATATTGAGAATTTACTAATGTATTAACGTGTTTGGTGGTTTAGATTTTGCCTACTGAGAAATTTTATTTCTCACTATATTTGTTTCATTTTTTTTTTATGGAAACAGTGGTCAATTTCCTTGATGACCTGGGTCGGTGATGGTGTAGAAATGAAGATATGAAGTATACTTTTGTTTGGAAAAGCTTGTACTTGTTTAATATTGACTTTGGTAACAAGGACTATGGCTACTTATAATACATGTATCAGTTAAAAAACTTCTATAATCTATACGTTTTATAATTTATACTAGTATACGTTTCAGTAAAAATTATTATTATCTAACGATTTCTTAAAATTTTAATTATAAAAAAATACAATATCTAGAATAATTTTTGGTCGTTACATGATTCCCCACCGCAAGAGTCACCCCCATCTCAAACACCTTTTGTCTGAACGCACGGACTCAGTTCCTGCAGCTATCTGACACACCTCCTCTTTGAGGCACACCTCCACTCTGAGGCAACTCTTATGCACATGAGACACATGAAACTGATTCACTTAATACATAACTCTTTTTATATGTATTTCAATATCAGTTCTCAATCACTGTCTCATATAATTTTACTCAGAAATTTAACATATCATTTAAGTATAGAAATTCATAAAAACACTTAGCAACACATGAACTTCATAGAGATTCATAGAAACACTCATCAACACATGAAACTTCATTCAAGCACTCAGTCATGTAACTATAACTCAAGTCTAATAATTTCCTAGACACAAATCATACTACACAAAACTTCAATCATTTATTTAAACACTAACAACACTTTAAACTATCTTTATCATAAAGCTTCCCTATACATACCTTGTAAACTCTTAGAAAGCTTGTTTTTCTCTTCCTAGTTTGCTAGCTCTTCCACGTGATTTCTCCAAAAAAGGTGGGGTCTTTTCCTACTTGCTTTAGGCTTTGAAAAAGAGAGGATGAAAGTGAAATGAAAGGGATGTGAGGAGGAAGTTCACGTGTGGTTTCTTGTAGAAGGGTGGTCTTTGAAAATGACTTCCACTTAGGTTCCCTTCCTTCCTTTATATAGTGGTTGGAAAATAATTTAATATTCAAGGACATATTTGTCCTTCCTAACTAATTTCCTTCATTTAGTTCCATTCTAACTTAGTTTCTCCTTGTTCCATTATATCCTAACTAGGTTCATTATTATTCTTTTACTTTATAGAAAAAATATCTTAAGCCATAATGATTTTCCTTTACAAGTGACCACCACTTTACAAGTGTCCTTACACTTGTCCAAGATCATGAACCTTCTCCATTCTTCTTGCTTTTCACGTGGACTAGCTCTATCTTTTAAATGGAGAAAAATAATCTAGTTTCATTTTTGCTTTACACATGGCATTTTCTAGTAGGAAGTCAAGTTTGATTTGAACTTTTCTTCTTAAGGATAATATTAAATAATAGAATTCCAGAGTTTTCTAGAAATTGACTTTAATTACAGAATAAATTGCCCATAAGCAGTCTATACAGAGTGCCATACAGACTTTACATATAAGATTTCTCTTATCTTAATTCTGATTGGTCCATACTACTTCTGACCATTAAAATTACCAAAACATTTTATTAATTAAGTCTATACATCCTATAATTAAGAGAAAATTCCATAGATTTTATTTATCATTTTTCCATATTTTTCTGATGCTTGAATTCTTCTGAATAAAGTTTCAAAGTTATTACCTTATAAAATTCATAGAAATTTTATTCTAGGGTTTTCTATCACAAAGTATTTTGATAATTTGTCATCTAATAGTATTTTGTAATTTCATCAAGTTTCTCAAGATTTCTAAGGGTGTCTCAGACAGTTTTAGTCTCAAGGGTATTCTGGTCATTTCTAAAGTATCCAAGGATATTTGTGTAATTTTCATTTTAAGGGTATTGTTATAATTTCTGCTTCAAGGTAAGGGTAATATGGTCATTTCTCTTAAACCATTTTTGTAATACCTCTAATTAATATTTCATACAAATAATTTAAATATAGATCAATCAAGTCTCAAATTACCTAACATTCACATTAATAATTACACAAGAATAATTCACACATATATTTTACAGTTATTGAAATATCAGGGTGTTACAAAAAGTGCATTTCTTAATGGCTATATTGATGAAGAAATATATGTTGACCAACCTCTTGGTTTTGTAGATCATCAATATCCTAACCATGTGTACAGATTAAGAAAAACATATGGATTGAAACAAGCTCCAAGATATTGGTATGAGAGGTTAAGTAAGTTCTTACTTGATCAATCATTCACAAGAGGAGGAGTGGATAAAACTCTGTTCATCAAAAAAATAAACAAAGATATACTTATGGTACAAATCTATGTTGATGATATTATTTTTGGTTCTACTAATCACTCCTTGTGTAAAGAATTTGCAGCTAGTATGCAGAATAAATTTGAAATGTCTATGATGGGAGAGCTTACATTCTTTCTTGGACTTCAAGTTAAACAAATGAAGAATGGAACTTTCCTAAGTCAATCAAAGTACTGTATGGAAACGTTAAAGAAGTTTGATATGGAAAATTGCAAAGCTGCAACAACTCCTATGGGAACTTCCACCTATCTAGATTCAGATTGAAGAGGAAAAAGTGTTGATGAGTCAAAATATAGAGGAATGATAGGATCATTGCTTTATCTCACAGCAAGTAGACCTGACATTATGTTAAGTGTTTGCTTATTTGCTAGATATCAAGCTAATTCTAAAGAGTCTCATCAAACAGCAGTAAAAAGGATCTTCAAGTATCTAAAGTCTACACCAAAAGTGGGACTTTGGTACCCAAAAGGTACAACAATCAATTTAATTGGTTACTCTGACTCTGATTTTGCAGGATGCAAGTTGGATAGATAGAGCACAAGTGGTACTTGTCATCTATTAGGAAGTTCTTTAATTTCTTGGCATTGCAAAAAGCAATCTTGTGTAGCCTTGTCAACAGTTGAAGTTGAGTACATATCAGCTGGAAGTTGCTGTGCTCAAAGTTTATGGTTGAAGCAACAACTTCAAGACTTTGGTGTAGAACTTCAACAAATTCCACTTCATGTGACAATACAAGTGCTATAAGTATCTCCAAGAATCCAATCATGCATTCCAGAACAAAGTATATTGAAATAAGACATCATTTCATCAGAGATCATGTACAAAAGGTAACATTAAAATTGAGTTTGTTGATAGTAAAAACCAATTGGCTGATATTTTTACTAAACCTTTGGATAAGGATAGATTCTTTACCTTAAGAAATATGCTTGGTATATTGGATGAATCTAGTACATGTTGAGTGACATTTCTATGCTTTATGAATGGTTTAGACATTGCATGAATATATAGTAACTCAAATTGGTATAAAAATTACATGTTGTTTGCTGCACAAAATCTATATTTGGTGTATAAAAGCTGTGATAATCGATTACCATAAAGCTTTAATCGATTATTTGTTCATCCATTGCTTCTTATAAACAAGTCAAAGTTGTTGTAATTGATTACATCATCGAATTAATCGATTATTCTCATCTCGAGATCATCAATTACATGTAGTCACTGTGTTTTCCAAAAATCTGGACTTCTCTGTGTTAGGATTTTTCCACGGCAAGCGTACCGTTGTTATCGCTGTAAGTTTCAAATTTATAAAAGTTCGTCTCCACAGGGATTTGGGTTTACGTCGGTTGATTTAAAATTAATAGTTTAGTAGTTATGTACAGATGAGAAAGAGCAAAGATTCATTTGTTGTTGTTGTTGCGGAAAATGTAAAATAAAGATAACGGAAAACAAATAAACTATTACGGGAAATGAAAATAAACGGATACAAGTCAAGTAAGTATAGGATTGGGTTTCGTCTTGCTTATCCCTTTAATTGATTTTACCTATGCATTTTCTATTCTTGTTGACGCACACGTTTAGGTAAACTTAACTC
>PYAF01005287.1:291328-303766 GCA_007407185.1 Glycine tomentella | reverse complement strand
CCTTGTTCATCAAAAGACAAATGGATGATATTTTATTGGTTCAAATTTATGTTGATGATATTATTTTTGGTTCAACTAATCAAAAACTTTGTAAAGAATTTTCTGCAGCTATGCAAAATGAGTTTGAGATGTCTATGATGGGAGAGTTAACATTCTTTCTAGGACTACAAGTCAGGCAATTGAAGAATGGAACTTTTCTTAATCAATCTAAGTATTGCCTTGAAGTGGTTAAGAAGTTTGAAATGGAGAAAAGCAAAGATGCTGCAACTCCTATGGCTACCTTAACCTATCTTGACAAAGATGAAAAAGGGAAGGAAGTGGATGAATCCAAGTATAGAGGAATGATTGGCTCATTACTCTACTTGACAGCTAGTAGACCGGACATCATGCTAAGTGTTTGCTTGTGTGCAAGATACCAAGCAAATCCAAAAGAGTCTCACCTTACAGCAGTCAAGAGAATCATCAAATATCTCAAGGCAACATCCAAAGTTGGGCATTGGTATCCTAAAGGTGCATCTATAAACATTATTGGTTATTCAGATTCTGATTTTGCAAGATGTAAACTTGATAGGAAAAGCACTAGTGGAACTTGTCACCTCCTTGGAAGTTCACTTATTTCATGACATTGCAAAAAACAAGCTTGTGTAGCTCTATCAACTGCAGAAGCTGAGTATATTTCAGCTGATAGTTGCTGTGCACAAAGCCTTTGGTTCAAGCAACAATTGCAAGACTATGGAGTTAATCTAAAGGAGATACCATTACTTTGTGATAACACAAGTGCAATAAACATTTCAAAGAATCCTGTGATGCACTCAAGGACCAAGTACATTGAGATTAGACATCATTTCATAAGAGATCATGTGAAGAAAGGTAATATCAAGGTAGAATTTATTGATACACATCATCAACTTGCTGATATATTTACAAAACCTTTGCCTAAAGATAGATTTTACACTCTTAGAAACATGCTAGGGATCCTTGATGAAAACAACATTAGCTAGCTTGTTTATTACATAAAATTCGTGTGCTATATAAATGCCAAATGTTACTTTGTTGTATGAAAAGTTGAATTATGCAGAACGCTCTGTTTTTCCCATCTGACTGAAATAATCGATTACCCTACGTATTAATCGATTAAATTCATTAAAAAACTACTCTCAGTATGAAATTTATGCTTAAGTAATCGATTACGTTAACATTGTAATCGATTATCCTTAAATAAGTCTGAAATAGTGTCACTCAGAAATAATCAATTACTCATCGGAATAATCGATTACCAGGCTTAAAACTCAAGTTAGAATTGACTGTGTCGCTGTAATAATCGATTACCACTACATTGTAATCGATTACACTCAAGTTTCCAAAATATCTGTCTGTCTGATATAATCGATTACCACTCGGGATAATCAATTACATGTATTCTGATGTATGACTGGACTGTTATCCTAATGTATATAATCGATTAATGAATCATATAATCAATTACAAGTCATCCTCTACCTCTGGAAATGTCAAGTGTAATCGATTACCTTATGGATTAATCGATTACATAGTATAAATTTTGGAATTTGCTGATCTAAAATAATCGATTACACATGGATTTAATCGATTATTCAAGCTGTTATGTGATTTCTGACAGTTTTTCTGGGTATCTGTAACGCTTATATCATCATTAACCTCCATTAATTGTCTATAACAGCTATATTTTTGAAAAATCTGAACGTTTAGTGTTTAATCCTTGCCTATATATAGTGACTTTGTAATTCATCTCTCCCTTACACCAAAAATTCATTCTCTCTTGCTTTCTATTCTGAATGTTTCAAGCCTTCCTTATCCTTCATTGTCTGATTCAATATGTCTGCACCTAAGAGAGTCAGGACTGGAAAACGTAAGGTAGGAGAGTCCTCTAGTGCTCAACCCCAACCCTAACCAAACCGCCTTAGTCTTTGGTTTACCAAAGAATCTGACAAGATGCATTATCTGCAATTCAATGCCACTAAACCCATAAGCTCACCCAAATACATAAGCCTTGACTGGTTTATCAAGGAAGGATTTGTCTTTCCTACTCTCTTAGAAACCCAAGGTCTTAGGAGGTTTATGGAAATGAAGGGTACTTACTACCCTGATCTAGTAAGAGTCTTTTACACTTGTGGAAAAGGCTCCATGGATGGTCAACATTTTAAATCCACTGTCAAAGAGGTTGAAATGGTTATCACCCCTAAGTTATGGGAGACAATTGCTGGGGTAGTCAATGATGGGGAGAGGAAGTTTGAGGAGACTCCAGGGGGCTACAGCAAAGTGGGAACCTATAGAGAATCCCTCACTGACCCAAACCAACCCATTAGGAACAGGTTAAGCATTGGTCCTATGGCACCAGAAAACAGACTCCTCCACTATCTCATTACTTATATCTTAACCCCAAGGGCAACTAATCATGCCCAAGCTACAGACGAGGACCTACAATTAATATATGGTCTCACAAATTCAATCCCTATGAATTGGGTGCTTATTTTTCAAGAAATAATGATGAAGGCCAAGAGACTTGCCAACTATCCTTTCCCATATCCTATTTTTATCTCTAGATTCATTGATCACTTTGGGATTGATGTCTCTAATGAAGTGGTGGACAACACCAATTCTTCCAACAGCCTTATTCAGGTGAAGCATCTGTCCAAGCTTGGACTACACAAGACCCCTGATGGCTGGTGATGGGTGGACAGCCTCAACAAGTGCCTCAGCAACAGGAACCCTTTGTTGCTGATAGTAAAGACCCTTTGGCTGATTCTACAAGTGAAGGTGATCAATCTCAACATCCCCTTCACTCTCAATTCGAATCTCTCATGCTAGCCAAGATGGATTAGCTTCTTCAAATGCATCATGAGTTTAGAGCAGAAACTCAGGGCTCCTTCAGGGAAATCAATGCTAGGCTGGATGACATTGAAGCCACCCTTAGGATGGATGATTCAGATGACTTTTAGAGTCTTAGTTATTTTCGTACTCTATTTTATTTTGTTTCTAAGCTATGATATGTACCCAATTTCTCATGAATCAATGAACTATTTTGTTTCTGTTTACTTTATCTGTTGTGCTTTGCAATCTTTGTCTTTAACAAGCCAAATATGGGAAGAAAAATTGAATTTAAGTATGCTCTATAATCACCTCTGTTTGCCCCTGTTTTTTACAAAAACTGAATTTAAGCATGCTCTGTAATCACCTTTGTTTGCTCCTGTTTTTTACGCATTTTTTGAACTAAAAATTCAACTGCATAATCTGGAAAAATTAGGGGAGTTAAAGCTCAAAGTGGTTGCAATGAACAAATGAATGCTAAAACTAGAAACAGATGTCTTTAACACTTGTTCTTGCAAAGGAATTTGAATTTTTCAGGTGTTAAGAAAGCTCAGAAAAATGGTATGAAAACTCCTCATTTAATCACAAGACCCAATGCTGTTCAATTTCAAATTTGGCATGTTTAAAGCCAAAGAGATTGTTGATTTGAGGGGGAGTTACTTGAAGCCTAAAGAGATTTAAAGACAAGGAAGTGTTTTGGATTTTCAACATGTTTGAAGAATTGAAGAAAAGCTTGTGATCAAATGTAAAAGGAAGGAAGTTTTCTGATGATCCAAGTCATTGCATTCATATCATTCATAAGCTTAAGAATTAAATCACAAGGCATTAGGAAATTGTTTTGAAATCTTGAAATAAACTAAGTGTTTTTGGAAAATAGCATTTCACTGGTTTAATCGATTAATATAAGCAAAGAATCGATTATTTTGTTCTTGATGCTTTCTGGAAAATTCTCAAGAATAGTTTAATCGATTACTCTATCTGATTAATCGATTATTTTAACTTAGAATACACATAATCTGCCTTTGTGTCCTTTTTAATCGATTACTACTGAGTTGTAATCGATTACATTACTCATACAGAAAACATCATCACTCTGGTGTAATCGATTACCATTTATTGTAATCGATTACTTAGTTCAATGCATATTTTTTATAATGCCTGCTTTAATCGATTACACGTCGGGATAATCGATTAAATTGCTCATTGTTGTTACCCATAATCTTTATGAACACTTTAATCGATTACAGGAGCATGTGTAATCGATTACATATGCTAAATAATCGATTACAGGAGCGCATTTAATCGATTACAAGCGGTTACAAAAATCATTAGAAAAAGAACCCATGCTCAGCTGATTTCCTAACTTGAGTAATTCGTATTCTGAGCATTCTAAGGCATTTTAAACATTCACAAAGTGATTTTTCTGGGTTCATTAAGTTCTTGCTTCCTTGAAACTCATATGGGTCTAAGGGATTGAGTGAAGCAAGATTTCTCTTTTCAAAGTTTAAGGTAAGCCATGTTCTGAGTTTGTTATTTGCATTCAACCTGGTAATTTCATTCTTATGCATATCATCTTTGGATCATTAGGTGATTTCTTTCCTTACTCTTTGAAGTTTGTAATTCTCTGTTGAAATTGTATTTGCTTTTCTATTGTAAATTGGTTTCTTGCATGAAACTAGAGATAGTGTTTCTCTAGGGGTTGCTGAGCAGTTTTCTCAGTTTGGGTTTGGCTTCTAAGGGTCTAATAGTGTTTTAGACTTCTAAACTTTCTCTAGGGTTGATAAAGAGAAGCTTGTATTTTCTTGTAAGAATATTATTTGCAATAGTGGAACTCTACTCTAGCGTTGAATAGAAGAAAACTGGATGTAGCTTCATAGTGTTTGAAGTGAACCAGTATAATTCTTGTGTGTTCATTTACTTCTGCAAATTTAATTGTCTCCTTTGTGAATTCTTGTTTACCCTTGGTTCTTGAAGCATTACATCTCTTGGGTTGATCTTTGGATAAAGGTTTTTGGTTACTAAAGTGATAAAGATCCATTAAGGGAAAAAACTCTGATTTTGTTTAATAAATTTTTTAAATTACCAAGCCTAACCAATTCACCTCCCTCTTGGTTAAGTGTGAAGTGTTCCTATATTTTACACTGGCCTCTCACAAATGAACGCTTGTCACGAATGCTTTGTGCAACTGGCCACGGATTAGCATAGAATTCTAAGACAATTGCTGGGTTAAATTTGGGCATCGGAGTTGCTAGTTGTCTCCATCTATGCCTATCAAGCTCCGCTGTAAATTCAGGGTATTTACCATCTATTAATTGAACTTTTCTTTCTTTGAGAAACGACCAATTTTTGATTATTTCAAAACATTGTTGGTGTTCTCTGCTTCGGAACATTTGTTCATCATAGATGAAATCTTCAGGGAGAGTCGAACTAGTTCCCTCATGCCTAACTCTTTTTGAAGGAAGTTTCTTGGGAGCCATCTATGAAAGCATCTCAAAATAACTATGTCATATGATAAGATCAGCAGAATTTACAGAAGTCAAAATAACAAATAGATGGTAGCCTCATGAGAAAGGATGTATGCATATAACCATGACAACTACAACATATATGTTCAAAATTTTCAACCCTTCTAATGCTCGTGTTATTTAACCATGTCAATCCATTTACTCCATTGTTTTACTTTTCTGTCCATGTATATCCATGTGGATGACACCAAATGCTGAAAATTTTCTAGCATATAATTTTGACATTTTAGTGACATTCCAAATCATGCACATAAGTCAAGCACAAATAATCAAAAAATGATTAACTCAATCTTGAAGTCTAAGCCTAATTCATGAGCAATGTCATACATGGAAGTTGTCTAAAGCAAGTAAGGAGCAATTTTCGTGCATCTAAGAAGAGCCAATTTAAAACTGTTTTCATTGTGGCATCTAACCAAACACTTGGTGTGAATACTTTGTGGTGTATAAAAATGAATGGATTTTGCACATTAACCTACACCAAATTTCAGAAAAAGACATAGGAGTAGAAGAGAAGAAGGCAATCATTCCAGACCAAGCACAATATCAAAGAAACACCAAAATCATGTGACTTATTTTGACCTAACTATGTTTGGTTTTTGTAAAAAAAAAAAAAAACAAGAAAATTACTCTATTACAAGAAAGCATAAAGGAATTCATGCATATTGTGATTATTTACAAGAGATGAGGGTACTTACATGAGTGGAATATGGAGAATGAAGAAGGAGGCAGTGGCTTGGGCGAAGGAGAAGAAGAAGAATGCACAGCAACGTGAAAGTAAAAAGGCACAAAATGAATTTTTGGTTAAAATTTGATTTTTACCTTTTTGATTTTATTTAAATTCTAATAACCTATATTTCAACCAATATTCTATTTAGAAAGCATATAAAAGAGGAATTAGAACTTACTAGGTTGCCTCCTAGAAGCGCTTCTTTAACGTCATTTTAGCTGGACGTGTTTGTAACTCAAGCTTCTTGTAATTGGACCACAGCGGTGAGTCTTTCGATATCACCACCTAAGTAAGGCTTGAGTCTACTATCATTAACAGTCCATGTTCTGCTTGTGGCTGGATCTTCAAGAATTACAGCTCCATGAGACATTACTTCTTTGATGATGAAAGGTCTGAACCATTTGGACTTCAGCTTACCTGGAAACAGTCTTAATCTAGAATTAAATAACAAAGCATGTTGTCCAGGATGAAAATTCCTTTTTAAAAGCTTTTGATCATGGTAGAATTCAACTTTTTGTTTATAAATTTTGGAATTTTCATAAGCTGACAATAGCAATTCCTACCGTTGATGAAGTTGGAGTTTCCTTTGTTCACTTGCAGAAGTAGGATCAAAATTTAAATACCTCAATGCCTAAAAAGCTTTATGTTCCAACTCAATAGGTAAGTGGCAGGATTTGCCATAAACCAATTGGAAGGGTGTAAGGCCTGTAGGAGCTTTGTATGTCATCCTGTATGCCCACAAAGCTTCATCTAGTTTCTGAGACCAATCCTTCCTTGACTAGGCAATTGTCTTTTCTAGGATTTTCTTGATTTCCCTATTGGAGACTTCTGCTTGCCCATTGGTCTGGGGATGATAAGGTGAAGCCACCTTGTGTCTGACACTGTAGTGTTGGAGAACTTTTTTAAGTTGGACGTTGCAGAAATGAGATCCTCCACCACTGATTAATACTCGGGGTGTTCCAAATCTTGAAAATATATTTTTCTTCAAGAAGCGAATAACTGTCTTTTCATCGGCATGTTGTGCAGCTATTGCTTCTACCCATTTAATCACATAATCCACTGCTAATAAGATGTATTCATTTGAATAAGACGATGAAAATGGAGCAATGAAATCAATCCCCCAACAATCAAAAGCTTCGACCTCTAGAATATTTTGTAATGGCATCTTTGAAAAATGTAGGCCAATAGAATCTTAGAAATTATAACATCTCTGGACATATTCATGGGCATCTTTGAACAATGTAGGCCAATAGAATCTTGACTGTAGGACTTTTGCAGCAGTCCTCTCTCCATTATAATGGCCTCCATAAGGTGAACTGTGGCAGTGTCATAGAATATTCCTTGCCTCCCCTTGAGTCACACATCTTCTTAGGAGATTATCTGCTCTAATCTTGAAGAGGTAAGGATCATCCCACACAAACTACTTGGCATCCCTAAAAAATTTCTTTCTTTGGTGCCATGTATAATCATCAGGAATTGCTCCTACTGCTTTGAAATTAGCCATTTCTGCAAACCATGGCCTCTCTGAGATGTTGAACAATTTTTCATCAGGGAATTCTTCTTGAATATTAGGATCTTGGGTGGCTACTTCTTCACTGGTGAGTCTAGAAAGATGATCAACTACATGATTTTCAGACCCTTTCTTATCCTTGATTTCTAAATCAAATTCCTGTAAAAGCAGAACCCAACAGATAAGCCTAGGTTTTGAGTCAACTTTGACTAATAAGTATTCTATTGCAGCATGATCAGTAAAAATTACCACTTTAGATCCTATCAAGTATGATCTAAATTTTTCCAAAGCATACACTATTTCAAGCAATTCTTATTCAGTTGTTGCATGATTGATTTGAGCATCATTCAAAACTTTGCTTGCATAATGTATGACATGGAAAACTTTGTTTTTCCTTTGACCCAAAACTGTTCCTACAACATAATCACTTGCATCACACATTATTTCAAAATCAAGATTCCAATCAGGTGCAGTGATTATGGGTGTAGAAACTAGTTTTTGTTTCAAAGTCTCAAAAGCTTTAAAGCATCAATCATTAAAATGAAATGGGACTTTTTTGTTTAAAAGATTGCTCAATGGTTTAGCAATTTTGGAAAAATCTTTGATAAACCACCTATAGAATCCTAATTTCTAATGTCTTTGACATTGGTTGGTGGAGGTAATTTTTCAATAACATCTACTTTGGCTTTGTCCACTTCAATGCCCTGCATGGAAATCTTATGACCTAATACAATACCTTCAGTCACTATAAAGTGACATTTCTCCCAATTAAGCACAAGATTTGTTTCAATGCATCTTTTCAAAACAATATCCAGGTTAGACAGGCATGAATCAAAAGAAGTACCAAATTCAGAAAAATCATCCATGAAGATTTAAATGCTTTTTTCAACAAGATCAGAAAAGATAGCAAACATACATCTCTGAAAGGTAGCAGGTGCATTACAAAGACCAAAAGACTTTTTCCTATAAGCAAAAACACCGAAGGGACAAGTAAAAGTTGTTTTCTCTTGGTCTTCAGGATCAACATTAATTTGATTGTATCCTGAATAACCATCAAGAAAACAGTAATATTGCTGACCTGCTAGTCTCTCCAGCATTTGATTCATTAAAGGTAGTGGAAAATGATCCTTTCTGGTGGCTTTGTTGAGCTTCCTGTAATCAATGCACATTCTCCAACCCGTAACAGTACGAGTTGGGATAAGCTCATCTTTATCGTTTTTAACCAGAGTCATGCTACCTTTCTTGGGTACTACCTGTACAGGGCTTACCCATTGACTATCTGAGATAGGATATATCATTCCAGCTTCCAGTAGCTTGACTACTTCTTGTATAACAACTTCTTTCATGGTTGGATTGAGAAGTCTCTGAGACTGAGCTATAGGTTTATAATCCTCTTCCATTAAAATTCTATGCATACAATAAGAAGGACTAATACTTGTTAGGTCTAACAGTGTCCAACCAATGGCTTTACCATTTTCCTGCAAGACTTTCACCAATTTCTTTTCTTCATCCTCAGAAAGATTGGTGTTGATGACCACTGGTTTTTTAGAATTACCTGCAAGAAAAACATATTTTAAATGTGAAGGTAATACCTTTAATTCTAGCTTTGGTTCCTCTTTCTGCTTTTCTTCCTTTAGTTCTTCAAAGAGGGATTGGTGATAAGGAATCTCTTTGCAGGTGTTCAGTTGTTGAAGATATTTTGATATTTCTTTATCTCCATCTTCTCCTTGAAATTCTTCAGTTAATGCTTTCTCCAAACTATCTTTCTTGTGAAAAAATCTTTTAGAGTTAGAAATTACCTCATCTACTCGAAAACATTCTTTTTTATCTGTGGGATGCTTCATGGCTTCAAGGACATTGAATTGTACTGCATCATCTTCAACTCTCACAATGAGTTTTCCTTCATCAACATCAATTAAGACTTTGGCAGTCTTCATGAAAGGTCTGCCAAGAATTTATGGAACTTAACTGTCTTCGTCCATATCCATGACTACAAAGTCGACTGGGAAGAAGAATTTGTCAACTTTCACCAACACATCTTCAATGATACCATAAGGATGCTTGATGGTTCTGTTAGCTACCTCCAAAGTCATCCTAGTTGGTTTGATGACAACTTCCCCTATTCTTTTGACCATGGATAATGGTATGAGATTGATGCTTGCTCCTAATTCAAGAAGAGATTTTCCTACTAATAAATTTCCAATTATCACAGGGATTGTGAAACTACCAGGATCTCTTGACTTTTTTGGAATGGTCTTTTGGATGGTTGCACTGCAACCTGCATCGAACTCTATGGTCTCATCATTCGTGTATCTTCTTTTCTTTGTGAGTAGATCCTTCATGAACTAGGCATATGTTGGCATTTGCTCCAATGCTTCAGAAAAAGGAATGTTTATTTGCAGCTGCTTAAAAATATCTAGAAAATGCTTGTACTGCATTTCTTTTGCTTTCTTGGAAGGAGCATGTGGATAAGGCATATTTTGGACTGGTGGAGGAGTAAGCATAGCTTTCCCTTTATCAATTTTTTTCTTTTCTTCTTCACTTATCACTTTTTTTTTCAACTTTTTCATTTGTCTCTACTACTTCATTTTTCTTTTTCTTTTTCTTTTCCATCTTTATTTTTCTCTACAACTTCTTCATTTTTCTTTTTCTCCTCATCTTCCTTTAAACCGACAACAATCCCCCTTCTTGTTGTAATGGCCTTGCAATGTTCCTTTGGGTTGACTTGTGTGTTTGTAGAAAAAGAACCACCTCCATGCTCAGAGAGTTGTTTTGCAAGTTGCCCTACTTGGACTTCAAGATTTTTAATGGAAGCATCAGTATTCTTTTGATTTGAAATGACATTTGCATGAACTGAGTCAGAGTGTCTTCCATTTTTGTCAATCTATCAGGCTGAGCTTGAGGTTGTGGATTTCTGTTGGAAGGACCTGCATAGGAATTGTTAGTGGTAGGAACATTATATGCATTTTATCTCAAACCATAAGGTTGATTTGAACCTGGACTGCCTCGATAACCTTGATAATTTCCTTGGTAATTCTGTTGCGGTCTGGTCTGATTCTGCATGTAATGAGCCTCCTCTTCTTGTTGACATTCTACAGGTGTTGTACAATGACCATTTTGATGATCTCCTCCACAGAAATCACATCTTAGGATTTTTTGAACTTGATTTGCTATGTGTGTTTTCTATGATCCTCCTTGCTGGATTTATTGAGGAAGTTGGCCTATTTTTGGGTCAAGGCTTCTAGTTGTTGAGTTAGGAGCTTATTTTGTGCTAGAATGGCATTTTGAGTATCAAGATCCATTATTCCTTTCCTCTGTATTGGATATCTATCATGGTGAGATTGATAATCGCTAGCTGCTATGGAGTCAATGATTATAATGGCCTCCTCCGGACTTTTAGACACCATCGTACCTCCAGTTGAGGCATCAAGGATCATTTTGGTCTAAGGCCTCAAACCACTATAAAAGATGTGTAATTGCGCAACATCATCAAAATTGTGATTCGGGCACCTTTGTAGTAATGACTTGAATCTCTCCCATGTTTCACAGAGAGGTTCATCTGCTCCTTGGGAAAATGTGGCGATAGCTGATTTAGCACTGATGAATCTTGATGGAGGAAAGAATCTAGCAATGAATTTCTCCTCCAATTCTTCCCAAGTGCTTAAACTTTTGTTTGGTTGGGACTGAAGCCAAGTCTTAGCTTTACTTGTCAAAGAAAAAGGAAAAGCTCTGAGGTAAACAACTTCAACATCTTCGTCTAAGGCTCCCATAGTACTACATAGCTCCATAAAAGTGGATAAGTGCATGTATGGATCCTCATGGTCTAGCCCAACAAATGGATATGAGCCAATAAGACTAAGTAATGTTGGCTTCAACTCCATAACTTTATTGTTAAAAGGAAGGATGATTATGCTGTTGTAGTGCTTAGGACCTTGTTGGTATGCATAGTCACCAAGAGTCCTCCTTGGTGGTCTATTTCCTTCTCCTCCTCGATCAGCCATATTGTCACGTACAATTGGTTTTTCGGGTGAAGGAGAATCAATAAACGAAGTTTCCTCTGGTGGCTTGTTGGATTCTTACTTCTTTTTCTTTCTGTTTTTCCTTTCTGTCTTGGAAATTTCTGGATCAAACAAAGGTTTATCTATAGAAAGCTTACCTCGCATAAAGGAAAAGAAACAAACTACAAGATTCCATAAGTACCAAGCTTAACAATATAACTAGAGAATTTATATACAAAACCTTAAAATAAATGAATAACGAAAAAGTTCAACTAAACTGAAAAATTATATTTAAACGAACTAAATAAATAAATCAAATCCCCGGCAACAGCACCAGAAACTTGTTAGACTTTCGGCAAGCGTACCGAATTATCGTTGTAAGTTACAAAATTTATAAAGATTCGTCTCCAAAGGGACTTGAGTTTACTTTAGTTAGTTCAATTAAAATTCAACAGTTTAATAGTTTATGTACAAAAAGTGTAAGCGAAAGTTCATTTGATGTGATAACGAAACGTACAAATGTAACAAGAATAAAAAAAATCTAACGGATGCAGAAACTAAATAAAACGAGTTTAAATCAGGAAAAGTGTAGGATTGAATTTCGTCTTTCTTACCCCCTGATGTGTTGCAAGCACATCTAGTTTTTAGTATAGTTTAAGGTTAGATTTTAATTAAATATGTAGGAAATAGAATAGGATTAAGCTAGTTTAGCATTTTAATTACCTTGAACTAATGTCAATATCAGTTGAGCATTTTTAGGCCAAAAAGAGGAGCTCAAAAGCAAAGAAAGAAGAAAAGCAAGATTTTGGTCTGGCGCGGATCGCGCCAGTA
>PYAF01005287.1:245736-282058 GCA_007407185.1 Glycine tomentella | reverse complement strand
CGGACCAGAGGAAGAAGAAGATGGAATTCGAAACCCACTGAGTCAACTCGGCGAGTTAACCGAGTTAACCGAGTTGACTCGCGAGTTCACCGAGTTTGCTGCCATTTCCGAGTCTACTACCGAGTCGACTCGATTGAGAGTGTGGAAACGGTGACTCGGACGATTCTACCGAGTCAACTCGCCGGTTCTACAACATTGGCTGTAACAAATAAATAAAATAAACTGTTGTTTTACTTGTTTATTTTGTGTTCAAGTAAAACTGGCACCTGCACAGTCACAAACTGTCCTTGACTGTGTAAAGCCTCAAGGTTTCAACATTTCAATCACATCGATTTGCTTGCAAATTTACAAATAGGGAAAAGTAACTTAACGAAGAAATATACCTGTTTTGATGAAACTTCATATTCTTCTTCCCAACCAGACTGAGCCTTCTCTAAAGATGAAATTTTTCTATATTTAGTTTTTAATTCAGACAGAGGCATCTCCCTATATATTTTGGAAGGAAATGGTGGTTAAAAACACAATTAAACTGAACAGCTCAACAAGGCCTGATTACAGGAAAATACATACCTGTTCGATTCACCAACAGGGGGGCGAACTGTTTTATACATTCCCGAAGCGGAACTGGAACAAAATAAAAGGAAATACTGATATAATCAGATCATTATGAACAATGACCATAATGACCAAAATAGCTCTTTTCTATTACTAATTTCCTTTTTTATTTTATGAAAAACAAGATTTTAAGCCATGGCCATGCTACTCAAATAAATACTAAAAGAAGACAATTTTATCAGAGATCAATTTCTCTTCATATTAACTAACATCAATGATATTGATTTTCGTCAGATTCTATTTCCATTTTTGCATTCCATAATAACAAGAGATATGTAACACGTGATTTTTGTGGGAAAGTTACAACTGGTGGCTTCACAAGAGCCAAAAGACACCGGATTGGGTTGAAGGGAGATGCGGGTCCTTCTAGAAAAATCTCACCCGAAATTAAGAAGACTATGAAGATGCTTATATGCAAAAGCTTGCTGAAAATGATGCATATAGTGTTGATATACATGAAGATGATGATATGTTAGAAGAGGTGCAAGAAACTCAACACATCAAAAGTGAGAAAAGGAATGAGACAGCTTCAAGTGAAGCCTCTACTGGTAATATTGCTGCTGCCAAGAGAGTTAAAAGCCCCTTGGATTTAATGTTTTTTAAGTAACTAGAAGCGAACATTAAAGTGGGCAAAGGAAAGAGGCAAACAAGCATAAATGATGCTTGTGATAAAGAAGCAAGGGCCAGAACTATTCAATACATTGAAAGATTTTTGTGTATGAATGGAATTCCTTTCAAAAAGCTTCAAGTACATGGTTGAAGCAATTGGGAATTACGGTCCAAGTCTAAAGCTCCCAAGTTATTATGAGTGTATAGTTCCTCTACTTAAGAAGGAATTGGATTACACCAAGGATTTATTAAAAGATCATAAGGTACAAAGAGCCAACTATGGAAGTTCCATTATGTCGGATGAATGGACTGATAGAAAGAATAGGACATTGATAAATTTCTTGGTAAATTCTCCATTTGGTTTTATGTTTGTGAATAGCATTGACAAGCTAAGTGCAAATGAGGAAGAGGTGGACAAGATACATTGAGAATTGGAAAAATATAGGAGTGCAGAAGGCCTTTTTGGTATGAATGCAGCAATAAGACAAAGGAATAAGATCGCTCCTAGTAAGTAAAAGCACATTTATTTGATCATTTTAAGCTTTTATTTAACAAGTTGTTGCAATTTGCATTACAGCTCAATGGTGGAAGTCGTATGGAGCACATGTTCCAAATTTGCGAAACCTTGCTGTTAGAGTGTTGGGCTTAACTTGTAGCTCATCGGGATGTGAGCATAATTGGAGTACTTTGGAACATGTAAGTATTTGTTAAATGATTTTTGTTTATATAGTTTCATATCATGATTGTGAAACTAATATTCTTTATTGGAAATTGTAAACTAGATTCATTCTAAGAAGAGGAGCAGGCTTGAGCATCAAAGGTTGCAAGACCTAGTCTTTATCAAGTATAATCAAGCTCTTAAAGAAAGTTTTGAGAGTTGTTATTTGATTGATCCCATTGTCCTAAAAGACATTGATGAAAGTAATGAATGGTTGGTGGGAGAAATGGGTGAAGATGCAGAAAATGAATTCGTTTTTGATGATGATACCTTGACTTGGGGAGATATTGCTAATGTAATTGCAGTTAATGAGCCTTTAACTTACACTAGGCAGCATACTAGATTCAGGAAGGAAGCTGCTTCTATGCCATCAAGCTCTAGTAGAATAAGGGTTGAAGTTGAACAAATTGAAGAAGGTGATAACGAAGACATAGAAGATGAGGATGAACAGATCTACAAACTTAATACTGGTGAAGAAAGCGAGGGTGGACAAGAAGAAGACTTTGAAGAAATGTTTGATGATGATTTTTTTTAGTTCTTTTCTTTCTTGACTTTGAAAGAGCCACTGAAAATTTGTATATGACTCTACTTGGATCCTTTGTGTTTCAAGAATGTTATTAATTTAGTTACTTTTAATGAATTAGTATGTTGTTTCCTTTATGTTCCTTGAATCCTTGTTTTGAATGTGTAGTATTATACTTTTCATTACTCATTTCCTCCTATTTTGGGTGATTTCTTATCTTATAGCATTCATATATGTGGTATAATTTATTATAAGTATTTTTATGGACTTCATAGTAGCGGCTTTATCGCTACCTACTATACCGCTATAACATTTTTGGGGTCAGCCGCTACCCACTATTTAAAACTATGCCGTAGAATTCTTTTCACTGCAGCACAATGAGTATCCAAAGGATTTGCCCTGAATTGGCAGACTTTGTTGAACCTTTTTGCAACTAATTGAGTCTTAAATTTATTTATTGAACCATCAGCATTTTCTTTCACTTGAAAAACCCATTTGCAATCAATTGCCTACCTATCAGGCGGGAGAGGCACTAAGTCCCAAGTAATATTCTTCATAACAGCATCATATTCTGGTTGCATAGCTAATTTCCATTTAGGATCAGTCAATGCTTGATTCACACTGGTTGGTTCACAGTGAGTTAGAAGAAGAGAAATAAATTCTGGGTTGATGTATACCAGATTTTGATCTTGTTTGCATAGAATGAATATTTGTTGGTCTGGGAGGAGAAGATGCAGTGTCCAAAGACGAGGATACAGGACTAGGAGAAGCAGAAACGGGTGTCAATAGAGCCAATAAAGTCAGCAAAAAGAGGAGCTGACTGAACAGGCTGAGAATGATCAGTAAGATACTGATCAGAGGAAGAGGAAGATTGATCGGAGGGTGAGTTGGGTAAATGATGAGATGCAGAAGAAGCATTAGCTGTGTAAGGATGAGAAGTAGAGGAATTCTGAATATTAGGTATAACTATATTATCAATAGCGGTCGTTGCGCCCGCAATTGCGGCGTAGCGGAGCGGAGCGGACATGTGCCGCTACAAGGGGTATAGTAGCGGTGTGTTTAATGGTTGCGGCTGTTGCGCCAGCGACAGGGGGGTAGCGTCGCGCGCGATCGCGGTGACGCATCCGCGATTCGCTGTGCAAGTGTGGAACCCGAACGCATCAATGTCGAGGTAACGAAAACCGTCGAACGGCGTCCAGTGGCACTCGTAGGCCAAGATGGACGTTGGCGGAGACTGCGCCGTAGCCTCCTGCTTGAGGGGGAAGTTGGTGACGGCGTTGGGGCCCTTGAGTTTGACGGTGGCTATGTCGTACTTCGTGACGGCTTCCTCCGCCGTGTCGAAGGTTCCGAGCCAGAGGCGTTTCCGACAGGTGGGGTCGCGGATCTCGGCATGTTGATTTGGGTGATTTCTCTCTTCACTCTTCTTTTTTTTTGTTGTTGCTGTTGCTGTTGTTCTTCGTCTATAATAGTCTCTGTGTATAAATGAAATTACTCTCAAAATCAAATGCATGTGCATATTCATATAAATGAAATTTCTCTTTTGATATGCAAATATGAAAAAGATTGTCGGGGAGTATTTAGGCTGTGTGAAAAATTTAGAAAATAGTTTATTTATGATGATAGTGAAGAAATAATTTAAAATTGCTTTCCAATAAAAATATATTCACTATGTACTTATGTAAAAAAAATTTAAAATTTCATATAAATATTAATCAATAGAATTATTTTATATTAATAAAAAAATTTAATGGTTATACATTGATAACATAAAATAATTTTACATTGTTAACTAACCATAATCAAGGTTGGTATGATTTCTAGATTAGTCATCATAAAGTCAATAAATTATTATTTGATAAATTATGATTTGATGATAAACGTATAAAATTATTTTAAATTATAAGTGTATAATTATTTTATTTATTTTTAAACGAAAGCACACTCATTTTATAAATATTAAAATCATAAAAAATGTTGATTATGTGAGAGAGCTTATATATTTATATTATAAATTTTCTAATACATATATAAAAATATTAGAATAGCAGTCATCCCGCTATTTTTGAGGGCGGCCTCTCCGCTATCCGAGATTGATAACTATGATGTATAATAGGTACTAAGGGAAAATTTAAAGAAGGGATGATAAAGACTGACTAAGAGAAGGAGTTGATTCAAACTGTTCAGCATAAGGAGACTTGGACTCATTAAAAAGGACATCTTTAGATATGAATAGTCTGCCTGAAGGAGAAAGACACTTATATCCTTTATGAGAAGTTGAATAACCCCCCAAGAAAAGGCATTCATGAAATCTGAAGTCCAATTTTTGACTATTCTAGGGTCTGGGCCAGGGAAAACAAGCACATCCAAAAGTTTTGAGGAAGTTATAGTCCGGGAATTTGTTAAACAGAACATGATATGGAATAGAGAAATATAAAGAGACTGGGGGTAGTTTATTGATGAGATAAACAGCAGTTGTAAATGCAAAATCCCAAAATTTCAGAGGTAAACAAGCATGATGCAACAAAGTGAGACCAAGTTCAACAATGTGTGTATGTTTTCTTTCAACAACCCCATATTGATGATGGATGTGAGGACATAAGTCTGTTAAATACCATAGCTGGCAAAAAAAAGGAGCTAAGGGTCTAAATTCCCCTCCCCAGTCAGTTTGTAGGCTTTTAATTTTGGAATTAAATTGAAATTCTGCCATTGCTTTAAATTTTTGAAAAACAGTAAAAGTCTCAGCTTTACTTTTGAGAAGATATATCCAAGTAAATCTGGAAAAAGCATCAACAAAGGTAATATAATAGAGAAAACCATTAGTAGAAGTGATATTGGAGGGTCCTAAAGATCACTGTAAACTAACACTAAGGGAGAGGAATAAACAGAATCAGAAGGAAAAGATGGAAGTCTGTGAGACTTTCCTACAGCAAATGCAGAAATCAACCAAATTTTTATTGACAATTTTTAGATTTTTTTTTTTTTTTTTTTGATCAGCAAAGATAATATATATATATATATATATATAGATAGATAGATAAAAAACAGTACAAGTACTGTATAGCATACATCCTAGTAAGAACAAAAGTAGAACCTAGGTGGCTTAAAACATGAAAAAGCATGGAAAAAGCCAACTGAGTTCTGACTTAAGACTAGGTCAACAAACAGAATAAATACATCTTAAGCCTTTGCCCCCCGGAAAACATAGACATAGTATAGCATACATCCTGCAATAAAGCATCTTTGTCCTTGCATAACTGATTCACTTCTTCCAGCTTAGAAGGAATATCAACTCCTTTTATCAACAAAGGAGGGTCCTGTCCATACAATGCTTGAAAACAGACATTTTGGCATACACATTATAATTGGTATTGAACCAAAATTCAGCCCAAGCTAGGTCTGGTCCCTGTCACACACCTCAAATAAGCCTCCAAACACCTATTTACAACCTCTGTCTGCCCATCTGTTTGTGGGTGATAGGCAGAGCTCATATTCAATTAAGTGCCTGCCTTTTTGAACAATTCCTTCCAGAATAGGCTCATGAATAACCTATCCCTATCAGAAACTATAGAAGCTGGGAAACCATGCAGCCTAACTACCTCCTGGATGAACACCTCAGCTACTTCCTTAGCTTTATAAGGATGACCCAATGCCAAGAAATGGGCATACTTAGTCAGCCTATCTATTATTACTAGAATAGTATCTTTTCCTTGTGCTTTTGGCAACCCTCCAATAAAATCCATGGATATGTCAGTCCATACCTTAGTTGGAAAAGGTAAGGGCTGAAGCAATCCAGCTGGAGACAATGTGCTAGCTTTATTTTTCTGACATATGTCACACTCAGCCACATACTCCCTTATAGTCTTTTTCATACCATGCCAAAATACCACATTAGCTATTCTTTTATAGGTTGTCAAAAACCCAGAATGCCCCCCAACAAGTGAATCATGCAATTCCTTTAAAAGTAAAGGAATTCTAGCAGAATTTTTAGGCAAAACCAATCTGTTCTTGTAATAAAGCTTGCCCCCTGAATTGAATAGCCAGGTTTCTCAGCTGTTTTAGTGAGAATACCCTGATAAATCTCATATAATTGCTGATCTGCTCTGAGTTCCTCATCCCAATAAACCCACTACTCCTCCTCTTGAACCATAGAAACAGCACAAAACCCAAATTGCCTTGATAATGCATGAGCCACCACATTTCCTTTCCCAAGTCTGTATTGGATTTCAAATTGATACCCAATCAACTTTGCAGCCCATTTAAATTGCTCATCATTCAACAGCTTCTGCTCATTAAGGAACTTTACACTCTGCTGATCAGTCTTGATAAGGAACTTCCTTCCCAATAGGTAATGTCTCCACTTCTTTACAGCTAGCACTAATGCCATCAACTCCCTTTCATAGACTGATTTCAGCTGGCCTCTTTCAGATAAAGCCTTGCTCCAAAACGCCAAAGGTCTGCCCTCCTGCAACAGTACAGCACCTAACCCTGAAACTGAAGCATCAGATTATAACACAAAGGTTTTAGAAAAATCAGGCACCACTAACACAGGCAGTTCACTCATCACCCCTTTTAAATTTTCAAAAGACTTATCAGCTTCAAGAGTCCATTGAAAAGCATCTTTTTTCAACAAAGCATTCAGTGGTTGTGCCCACTTCCCATAATCCTTCACAAACCTTCTATAGTACCCAGTCAGCCCTAAGAAACCTCTCAAACCTTTGATGTCTCTAGGTACAGGCCATTTACTCATGGCTTCCAGCTTATAGGGTCTGCCTCCACTCCTCTTCCTGAAATCAAATGACCCAAATACTCCAATGATCTTTGACCAAATGTACATTTTTTTTTTCTATTCATAATGACCTTCATGAGTTCTAAAGGCTGTCTTATGCACATCTTCAGCCCTCATTCTTATCTGATGATACCCAGCCCTTAAATCCAATTTAGACTTTAGAGAGCCACTCTGCTCCTCCAATTTCATCCAATAACTCTTCAATTATAGGTATAGGGAACCTATCAGACACTGTAATTTTGTTTAGAGCCCTATAATCCACACAAAACCTCCAGCTTCCATCTTTCTTCTTAACTAAAATTACAGGGATAGCAAAAGGACTAGTGGTGGCCCTAATAATTCCAGCTGTGATCATCTCCCTCACTAACCTTTCAATCTCATCTTTCTGATAGTGTGGATATTTATAAGGTCTAAGGTTAGGAAATATTACCAAGTTGCAGATTAATAGCATGGTCTTTCTCCCTGTGAGGTGGTAGTCCCTTGGGTTCCTTAAAAACCCCTTCAAATAGCTTCAATATCTGCTGTACTGCTTCAAGCACTGCTGCTCTTTTTTTCTCCTGCTCTACTGCCTTAACCTCCACCAGAAATCTCTGATCAGCTTCTCCGATACTCCCCTTGATCAGCTTTAGGCTGATAGCAGCCTTAACCAACTCAGGTTCAGCTTTCAACACAATTTTCTTATTCTGAACCTTCACAGTCAAAGTCAGCTTGTCAAAATTTGCCTTCACTTCTCCCAATCCAGCTAACCACTCCACCCCTAACACTACCTCAGCACCTCCTAGTTCAAACAAATAACAGGTTTGAACCACTTGTAACCCTTGTAATTCAATTGCTAAATCCTTACACATGCCCTTACATCTCACCTTATATCCATCTCCCACTTCCACAGAATAAGGCTATGTAGGAGTCACCTCTAACTCCAACTCTTTAACCAATTTCAGAGATATGAAATTGTGAGTGGCCCCACAATCAATTAAGATCACCACCTTCCTCCCTCTTATTTCTCCACACAACTTGAGAGATTTCTTGGTTGTGAACCCTTCAATGCTATGCAATGAGAGTTGGTGTAGCTCTTCCCCCCTCTCTTCTTCCATCTCTCCTTGCTCCCCACCATCACTCTCTTCCCCATCTTCTTCCATGATCATTATCCTCAGCTGTTTGTTTTTACAAACATGAGTAGGATGATAAAGGAATTCTGGGATATTATTAAACCTGATCTGCTTCGCTTCATGGATGAATTCTATGTGAATGGAATTTTTTCTAAGGGTGGAAACACTTCATTCATAGCACTGATCCCTAAGGTACAAGATCCGCAGAGCTTAAAAGAATATAGACCTATTTCACTAATAGGTTGCATCTATAAGATCGTGGCGAAGGAGCTGGCCAAAAGGTTGAAGAAGGTGCTGCCAATTGCTATCGACGACCGTCAATCTGCATTTATAGAAGGGTGTCACTTATTACATAGTGTGCTGATTGCAAATGAGGTAGTTGAGGAAGCAAAAAGATGCAATAAGAGTTGTCTGGTCTTCAAAGTGGACTATGAAAAGGCATACGACTCGGTAAGTTGGGAATTTCTGATGTATACGATGAAGCGGTTGGGATTTTGTCATAAATGGATATCTTGGATTGAAGGATGCTTAAAATCTGCTTCTATTTCCATTTTGGTAAATGGAAGCCCAACAGATGAATTCTATCCTCATAGAGGCCTTAGACAAGGGGACACCCTTGCCCCTTTCTTGTTTAATATTGTAGCGGAAGGCCCAAATGGTTTGATGAGAGAAGCTCAAATGAAAAATTTGTATGACAGCTTCAAGGTGGGTAGATATCAAGTGGATATTAGCATACTTCAATATGCTGATGATACAATCTTCTTTGGGACAGCATTTATGGAAAACGTTACAGCTATCAAGGTAATGCTGAGAAGTTTTGAGATGGTATCGGGATTGAAGACAAATTGTAATAAGTGCAGATTTGGCGCGTTTGGGATGAATGAGCAATGGATAAACTTCGCTGCCAGCTATTTAAACTGCGAAGTGTTGTCTGTACCTTTTCCCTATTTGGGTGTTCCAATTGGGGCAAATCTGAGGCGGTGTGAGACTTGGGATACAATAATTAAAAAATGTGAGAGAAAATTGGCGAGTTGGAAACAGAAATATATATCCTTCTGGGGAAGGGTGACTCTAATAAAAGCGGTCCTCAATTCATTCCCTATATTTTTCTTTTCTTTTTTCAGGGTGCCGAAGAAAGTTGTGGTAGATTGGAGAGGATTCAGAGGAGGTTCTTGCGGGGAGGCAGTAATAACCAGATGAAGATCCCTTGGGTGAGCTGGAATTAAGTTTAATCAGGCATTGCTGGGGAGATGGCGCTGGAACTTGTTTCACCATCCGGGTAAGCTACGTGCACAAGTATTGGAGTCAAAATATGGAGGATGGAGGAACTTAAATGAATCAAGAAGGTCAGCCAGACAATCTATATGGTGGAGAGATTTAAGTCTGTAATTCGAACGCGAAGGCGGGACGGTTTATTAGAGGGTTAAGGAGGAAGGTGGGTTGTGGATCCAAAGTTTTGTTTTGGGAAGATGGATTGAAGGAGGATAGGGTGCCATTGATAGACAAATACCCTAAACTATATCAGAATTCACAACATCAGCAGCATTACATAGAACAAATGGGAACATCAGTACAGGATGGCTGGGAATGGCAATTCAGTTGGAGAAGGCTACTCAGGGAAGGGGAAATACAAATGGCAGTAAAAATTTTGGAGGAAATACAGGGGTTGGAGTTACAGTGCAGCAATCAGATCTTGGCTTTGGGATGGAGCTTCAACTGGGATATATACAACGGAGAGTGCTTACATAATACTTAATAGGGAAGATATAATTCAATCTCAGGATGAAGTGTTCAAGGAACTTTGGAAGTTAAAAATCCCTTGTAAAGCCTCATGCTTTACATGGAGACAGTTGAGGGACAGATTGCCTACCAAGGCTAATTTAAGAAGAAGGAATGTGGAAATCACAGATGTTACTTGCCCTTTCTGTATTGGAAAAAATCCAAGTCTCGCATCGATTAGAGATAGTGTCAAGATAGAATATATAAGTGGGGGCAACCCTCACTTCATGAGCTAACTTTTGGGATGAATTAGGCCCAAACCCACATTATAGGATCACCAAATCTCAAAGTTCCAAGGGTAAACTTATATCGGTCACAAGTTTGATGCATGAGATATACACACTGGCTTGAGGGGCAATGTTGATATTCCTTGATTTAACGTTGATAACATGAAATGTCATTTGGATATGAAGGTTATCCCTAAATTTGAGGGATTTGGTTTTCTAACCTTTAAATATAAAGAAAAGAGGGTTGGGAGGATCAATTTCAAGCAATTTGAAAACTTTGAGGTTTCAAGGATTTGACCAGTTCCCTGCCTTGAATCTCAAACATAGGTTTTTGCATGTTCAAATGTTTTTATTTGTAGTTCAGAAAGCTAGGCTTCACTTAAACAAAAAGACTGCCCAATTCACATCTAACACTTCTACAAGCATCAAAGGGTGAGTAAAACTTTTATCTTGGATATCAAGTTGGATTATGGAAACTCCTAATTCAGACAAAGGGAAACATCGAAAGAAATAAACAAAAGGGAAAAAAATGAGGGATCTTTGCTGTTTTGGGTTTCCATGCATATGTGAACAAAAAAACAAGCTCAGTCATTTAATTTCGCAACCTTAAGTCAACAGATATTGGAACATGAAGATTTGCATTTAATTTGATATTGGAACAACAAGATTTATAATCAAATAATATTGCATTTAAATTAAGGAAACAGGAACGCTGAACAAAAACTATGAAATATACCTTTCAAATGCTAAAATGAAATGACGTCTTCCCAACCACTCCCTCTTGGACTCATAGAAGCCATCATTGGCTGAACCAAGCCCATCCTTTTGCTTTTCATTCAGCATTGTACTTGCCAACTGATATGTAAATATGAAATTATAAGTCAGCATGCTAAGTTTGTCGCTGTCAACTGTCAAGTACATCATTATATGGGTCATGAAGAGAAGAACAAGTACCTCCCATGTGATCCCCCGATCTAAGATGAATGTAAACAGAAATGTTGAGGCCCCAGTCAATTGATCAACATGAACAGTCTGCATGAAAGTGAAAAAAAAAAATTCACCCATGTTAGCTTTATAAATTTAACATAAATAAATGAGTTGCCACAAGAGGTCTAGCAACAAACAAACCTTTGGAGTCCCTTGTAGTTCAATTACATTAGCTTTCAAGTCAACAATGCCCGTGTCAAGGTTACCTTCAATGCGAGCATTCCGAACAAGAAGATCCAAGATACTTACAAATAACTCAAATAACCTGTTGCAGTAATATATATATATATATATATCATATTGACTGAATCTAACTAATACTAAAACAAGAAGCATCAAGCCATTTAATTCACCAAAGACAAACCCATTCTGAATATCAGGAGGTAGTCCCAAAATTCGGTTGAGGAACCGTCCAACTTCGTGCATATCTGAATCAATAATACGACCAGATTTACCATTACCTACAAATATAGGAAGCATGTGTTTAATTATAATGAGGTTAGGTGGAGGAATATGGATCCCAAGCAATACTTCAATACCAACACTAGGAGACATGCAAAATTTATTATTATCAAACCACACAATCTAACTTTTAGATGAGGGTAATAAATGAATTACCAAGAGTGTCCCTTACTATTCCAACAGATACAAGAGCAGCTTTTGCCTGCACAATAAAATCTTGAATTGTATCTGGTCTGTGAGATGAACATCCTGGAGGTACCACAGGCAGAGAATCCTAAAAAACAATTTGTCAATAGTTGTATTTGACCATTATTTTCCTTCTATGCATTTCAATATACATATATGTTATTTTCAATGAATATTATGAAACCTGCTCCATTATTCCTTTGTACATAATCGTCAGAGCCTTTTTTCCATAGGCCCTATCATAATTATAAGCACTTAACGAAGGTCCAGCCCTGCAGGCCATCAAGGAAGTCATGAATAACACTGCAAAAAATGTTAATCTATGCCAGCTCATTGATAGAAAAAAGAAATGATAAATTTAAATTCAACTTACCTGCGGTCACCCTGAGTCAAAGCACCAAGAGATTCTAATCTCTTGGCAACAATTGATGCAAATCTTCGTTCTCCACCAAGATTTGTAAATAGTATCCTGTACAACATTTATGATAATATAGGTTAGGTACAACTGGCGTGGCATCAAGGGAGAGCATCAACAAAACCACTGAACCATTTTAAGGTCAAGTCTAAAGTGCTTCCATCTTAACTTCTATATGTTATAGTGCAATTTGATAATAGTCAACCAAGTCACACCAGCACAAAGCAAGGTAGCACATGTCTATGAAACAAAATTCCATTTAAGGAAACATATTACACACAACACATGTAGAGTTTAGCTAGGCAAATATACTTATGTTCAGAGTTGTCAATTGCACGTGATAGTTTATTCAGTCCTGATCATTATAATATGGAAGCCAACTCCTTCCAGAAATAATTTATAGCATGAATGTTACTAATATATCCTCTTCCTTGACTGTATTTCCTCCATTTCTCCTCTTTCCCTAAAGCAACATTAATCAAAATCTTTTCCTCAGGCCTCAGTTTAAAGTTAAATATTTAGCAAATTCGAAATCATAGATTAGAGAGAATTAATTAGAGTTTAGTTATTAGCAAAGTTTTAAATTGTAGTCACAGTTCCGGTTGCGTTAAGGTTGTCATTATTACGGGTATTGCGGATTCTGCGATGCAGATTGCAGTTGAGGCGTGAATGCCTCGCAACTTTGCACAAAATTATATTAAATAAATTTGTATCACTATATAATATATAATAACCTATAATTAATAAGCATAAAAAAACTATAATAATTTAAATTGATTTTAAGCTATTTTAAATTAATTCAAAATAATTTTGATCTTTAATTTCATTTTAAACCTTAATTAATATTAGAGTCTAATTAATTCCTTCCATTTCTCACCTATATTAATCAATTTTTCACTAATTTCTCACCTAATTAATTAATTTCCTACTCACCCAATTAACTAATTAATTAAACTTTGCAATTAAGAAATTTCAGTAACCTCGCTTCTCTCATGACCGAAATACTCCCACTCATATTTTCAATTTTAATTTCAATTTCCCACCTTTTTTTCGATAAGCAAATTCCCAATCTAATTTCCCACCCCCACTTTTAATTTTCAATTTTCATTTTAATTTGTTTAATCTTATCTCATTTTATTTTATGATTTTTATCATAACTTCCCCTCTCTCAAATGATGATATGTTCATTCTTCTCTAGCTCTCTCTTCTATCCCATCTCCACCTTTCTCTTTCATGAACAAGTTACGATTTTCCCTCTTCGATCTCCTGATTGTCCAGCCTTTTGCATGTATACTGCATCTTTCGAATAGGAAAGGGGTTTAGGCAGTGAAAACTAACTATCTCTGATTCTTTACTTCGTTTTTTATTTTTTTTTTGGGACTCTTGTGGTTTTCAAATGGGATTCATTTGACAAAAATCTTGTCTAGACTGAAATTGAATTCTTGTAATGCTTGTTGTGGCTGCAACACCATTTTTTTATGTCTTTTTTTTTTTTGTCTTTTTTTCTGTGATTTTTAGCCCCACCAAGATTTTGTTCGGAAATGGTATCATTTGGCCCTAATACCATGCTGTTGCAGATGATATGTTCGTTTAGCAACGATTTATAAAACCTTGGTTATTAGTAATACCAATATGAAAAGCAACCAAACAAAAAAAAAAAAGAAAAAGTTTTAAATCAATAATGCTCAAAGACCTGTATTCTGGTGCTGAAGCTTGATTTGATCGATGAGTTCTTCCAAACTGCTGGATTGCCCGGTCAGCACTCCATGGCAGTTCTAGCGTTAAATGAACCCTTCTTTTCTGTTGTGCAAAGGTCAACAAACACAAAATTAGGAACATAGGACAGAAAATGACACAGAATGGATATTTAAAGTTCAGTAAATCAGAACTTTACAAGCAGACTATGTGCATAAATATACATGACCGACACTAAATGATATCAGGGATGAAATTTCTTCCAAATCAGTTTTCCACACCTGATTTGCAGCTCGTCTATCTGCCTGCAAAGAAACGCCAGCTGATCCAGCTTCAGAGATAATAGCAACAAACTTTTTACCATCCATAAAGAGCTGCTTTTCATGCATGTTAACCATTTCCATAGTGACATCTTTTCTAAACAGGTACACTGAAATTAGTAACTCAGCCATTATGAAATGTTGTTTATTAATTAGGGAGGCAAACAACTCACGTGTTACGAGCCTGATAAGTAACACCCTTTCCAGTAGCAGCCCTCACAAGCATGCCTCTCCTTCCTGTCATTTCTGCAACTTTGCCAGGGCCTCCTAGCTGCACATAAAAACATTACAGTAGCCAGGAAAGAGTTAGCTGTTTCACTAGAAAAAAAAAAATATTATTAACGGGAAAAAGGACAAAAAAAGAAGACATCCTAACAAGACAACTATAGAAAAACTAGAACCCGTGAGATTGATCATGTAACAAAGTATATCCCAATGTCTGCATGTTTGACAGAGAGACAAAACACCTCAAGTACAAAATGGAAGCTAAAAAAGACAATCATATCCTATAGGTGTATATTTACTTGATAGACTGTTTCTCCTTCTGCTATGTATAGAATTAACTTCAGTCTATTGTACTGCTGAGTTAGTTCAGTTACATCTGTGTAACTGCGTATATAAACTGAGGTGTAACCTTTTCTCATTGGGTCGAATAATATCTCACTTCACCTCAATTCTGTTAGTGATATTTTCTCTCTCTCCTTCTCTGTCTCTTTCTCACTCTCAGATTTCTATATGGTATCATAGAGCTTTGTGATGAGACAATTAATGGAAAGATATAGGGAAAAGAAGAAAGACTTACATATGGTGTTCATAGATCTTGAGAAATCATATCATAAGGTCCCAAAAAAAAATCTTATGGTGGACTCTTGAGAAGAAAAAGGTACTATTAAAGTATGTTAATGCAATCAAGGATATGTATGATGGGGCTACCACATGTGTGAAAGCTTGTAATGGAACATCAAGGTATTTCTCTATCACGGTAGGTGTTCACCAAGGTTCAGTTCTTAGTCCTTATCTCTTTGCCTTAGTGATGGATGAACTACCCAAAGATATTCATGAAGAAGTGTCGTGGTGTATGCTTTTTGCAGATGATATCGTGCTTATTGATGAGACCAAAGATGGTGTTAATAGGAAACTGGAATTATGGAAAAACACTTTGGAGCCTAAAGGATTCACGATAAGCAAGAAAAATGTTTTTAGATACTTGGGATCAATTTTGCAAAAAGGTGGTGAGATTGATGAGGATGTAAATCATAGAACCAGAGCAGGGTGGATGAAATGGCGGAGTGTTTCAGGGTTTTTGTGTGACCGCAAAATTCTCCTTAAGCTAAAAGAAAAATTCTATAGAACAGCTGTAAGACCGACAGTGTTATATGAAGCAAAATGCTGGCCAAAACATAAGCAACATGAGCATAAAATAGGGGTATCAGAAATGAGGATGTTAAGGTGGATGTGTGGTTATATGAAGATGGATAAGATAAGAAATGAGGATATTCGACGAAAAGTAGCAGTGATACCAGTGTGTGAAAAGATGAGGGAGCATAGATTGAGGTGGTTTGGACACGTTATGAGACGACCACTGGATGCTCTCGTAAGAACAAGAGTTTGTTACCAAGAGCTTGACATAAAGAGAGGCAGAGGTCAACCGAAACTTACCTGGGGAAAGGTAGTTAAACAAGACCTAATGGAGTGGGATATAGATTGGCAGACAGTATATCTTAAAAAGAAGTGTAGAAAAACTATAAGCTCGGTGGAGGGTTAAACCCATTAGTATTTCTATGTTCCAATCATTCCCTTTTTTTTTAGTTCTTTTCTTCTTTTTTGTCTCATTTCCACTTTTCTTCCCCTTTCCCTTTCTCTTTCCTTTTCTTATTTTCGATCTATCATTGGGTTCATCTACCACCGACCCCAATTAACTTGGGTTAAAAGTGTTGTTGATGTTGATATTGATCATAGAGCTTTGTTTCGATCTTCATGGTTTCCGCTTTTGCTTCTGTTGCTCCTCCTCCCCCTCCACCAGGGAAGAGTGGTTCTCTGCTAGGTTCTTCAGCGGTTATCACTGCAAAGGAGTTTTCGCACTCCATTTCACAGGAGCTTAACAATTTCAATTATCTCGGTGTCAACAGGTTGAACCTGTTCTCAAAGGACATCGTCTTTTTCATTTTCTCACTGAACCGCAGATTCCGCCTCAATATCTCACCATTGCCAATCGTGATTATGGTGTTGTTTCGTCTGAGTTTTAGCTTTGGGAGCAAAGGATCAGCTCCTTCTGCCATTGCTTCCGTGGCTTGTCAGTTGCAAAACTGCATGCCATCTTCGGGACAAGCTCCACACACACTTTCAATCTATTGTTCATGCGAAAAAGCAGCAACTCCGCAATGATTTACGTAACATTTTTCTGAACAATAGTTCTATTTCTGACTATTTGTTTCCCATTCAAACCATTATTGATTCTCACTTGTCAATTGGAGAGTATGTGTCTGAATATGATCATGTTGACATCGTTCTTGATGGTTTACCAGATGAGTTTGAGTCACTCGGCACTTTTATGAGTGGCAAGTTTGAGTCGTTGTCTATTGATGAAGTCGTGACTCTCCTACTGGCTCATGAGACTCAAATCGCTCGCAAGAAATCACTTCCCTCGTCCGTTGCTTCGACTAATCTCGCTGAAGGACTGAAACTTAATTTTAGCCCCAATTCGGAGCACCAAGATTCCCATCCTAAAGATTATGTTGCTCAAGGTTCTAGCTCTTCGTCGCCTTCTGGCACGAACTATAATAATTACAATGGTGGTAATAGGTATGTTAACGCTAGCGCTGGCTGTGGTGGCGTTGGCAGCGACGGCCGGAATATAAATCGCGGTGGTCGAAATGGTGGTCACAGCAAAGGTCCATTTGCTCATATCCAGTGCCAAATCTGTCATAAATATGGTCATGAGGCTTTTTACTGTCATCATAGGCACAATGATGATTATGTTCCTACTCAGCCTATGGATTATCCCAATCAGTATCCTGATCAAAATCAATCTCAGACCTCTGCTAACTCCAATCAGAACCAATACCAAAGTCAGAATCAGAATGCTAATTCCCATCAGACATAGTAGTCTCATTAGTCTCAGTCAATCAGTACTCTACTCCGCGTTCTCCTCAAGCCAATCTGACAAGTGTTCCTTCAGCCTCTTCTTCGAGTTGGTATCCTATTTCAAGGGCCTCTAACCATGTCACAAATGTTTCTCAGAATATTCATCAAATCATTGCCTTTGAAGGACAAGATCAAATTACAATTGGTAATGGCAAGGTTTGAATATCAACTCTTCAAGTTTATCCTCCTTCTTATCTCCTTTTAATCCCAAAATTCCCCTTGTTCATAATAACCTCCTGTTTGTTCCTTCCATTACCAAAAATTTAATCAGTGTCCATCAATTCTGTAGGGATAATACTGTATTTTGAGTTTCATTCTGAATTCTGTTTGGTCAAATCTCAGGTCTCTAAAGAGGTGCTCCTTAAAGGGATGGTAGGCTGTGATGGTCTCTGTCAATTCCCATTTGCTTCAGTCAGCTAGACAGCAACTCAAGCCCTCTTTCACTATCAATACGATTTCTGCTGCTGGTTCAGAACCTAAGCCAACTGCTTCTTCTCCAGATTCTTTTTCACCTAGTGTAAATAGAATCAATCCTGGTGTACCACATGTAAATACTCTCTCTAATAGTGATCTTTCTTTTGCCACTTGGCATTCTAGAATAGATCACCCTAGTGGTGACACTATGAAACTTGTATCCAAATTGTGTAATATTCCTATTGTTAATAAAACAGGTTCTTTTTTTTGTTCTATGTTGCATTGTCAAGTCCCCTCTTCTTCCCTCTTCCCCTTCTCTTACTGTGTATTCTAATCCTTTTTACCTCATTTATACAAATTTGTGGGGTCCTTCACCTGTCTTGTGCAACACTGGTTACAGCTATTATGTAACCTTTGTCAATGCCCACACGTTTACTTGGCTTTATTTGTAGTTTCACACTTTAGTTAAAACTCAATTCAATTACCTATAAAAGTTGTTCAGTCTGACTGGGTGGGAGAGTACAGGCCCTTTACTAAATTTCTTGCAGAACATAGTGAGCAACACAGATTGATCTGTCCCCAAACCCATCATCAGAATGGAGTTATGGAAAGAAAGCACAGACACATAATTGAAACTGCCCTAACTATGTTATCTCAAGCCTCGATGTCTCTTGAGTACTGGGACCATGCTGTTACTTCTGCTGTGTATCTCATCAATTGCCTTCCATCGTCATCTATTAATCAAGAGGTGCCTTATCAGAGATTGTTCAAAAGACTCGCAAATTATAAGGTCTTGAAAGTGTTTGGATGTCCTCGTTATCCTCTTCTACGACCCTACAATCAGAATAAACTTCAACCAAGGTCTCAGGAGTGCCTTTTTCTAAGTTATTCTCTCTCTCACAAGGGTTACAAGTGCATGGCTGAAGATGGAAGGATTTATATTTCAAAGGATGTGATATTTAATGAGTTTAACTTTACTTTCCCTAGGCTGTTTGGAGAACCAGCCTCAGTATCATCAACTACTGCTGCTGTTTCTTCCTCTCGACAGACCTTAACAGTTCTGCCTGCACCTCCAACAGGAGTCACTCCTCCCACTCTTGACAACCCTACTCCTGCAGAACAAGTGGATAATGATTCCTCACCAGCAATTTCAACTTCAGTGGGAGAAAATTCTGTTTTAGATAATGACTCTCAGCCAGGTCAAGCACCAGCACCCACTGTAGCTGCTGCTCCCACTCTGCAGTTCTTGTCAGACCTGATAACACTCATCCTATGTGTACTAGAGCCAAGGCTGGTGTAGTTAAATCCAGGTTGCAGCCTACTCTTCTTTTAGCTCATGCTGAGCCCAGATCTACTAAGTCTTCTCTTTCTAATCCAACATGGCTGGTAGCTATGAAAACTGAGTATGAGGCCATAATGAAAAATGGTACTTGGTTTCACATTGCTCTTCCTTCCAATAGGTCCCCTGTGGGTTGCAAATGGGTTTTTCGAGTCAAAGAAAATCCTGATGGCAGTCAGTAAATACAAAGCCAGACTAGTGGCTAAAGGCTTTCACCAGCAACCTGGTTATGACTACAATGAGACATTTTCTCCTGTAATCAAACCAGTTACTGTCAGAATTCTTCTTTATCTTGCTGTCACTCACAAGTGGAGTCTCCAGCAATTAGATGTCAATAATGCTTTTCTCAATGGTGTTCTTGAAGAGGATATATACATGAGTCAGCCCCCTGAATTTCAAGATCCCAACAAACAGCTATTGTGTAAGTTGCATAGGGCAATTTATGGTCTCAAACAAGCTCCTAGAGCTTTGGTTTGATAAATTAAAGGCAGCTCTTCTTTGGTTTCAGTTCAAGGTCCAGCAAGTGTGACACCTCCCTTTCTTGTTTACACTGATTCCAACTGTTATCTACATGCTTGTGTATGTAGATGACATTATTGTCACAGGAAAATCCTATATTCATCAAGTACTTAGTCACCAAACTCAACACTGAGTTCTCACTCAAGGACCTAGGGAATCTTGACTATTTCCGGGGAATTGAAGTCAGATCTCAGCCCAATGGTGCTCTTATTCTGACTCAGTCTAAGTTTATTGGGAAAAAACAAAAATGGATGAGGCCAATCCTATTTCTTCTCCAATGGTTGGAGCCTGCAACTTAACTAAGGGTATGAGCCTTTCCCTGACCCCACTCTATACAGGTCTATTGTGGGAGCCTTGCAGTATGCAACCATCACTCGACCTGAAGTCAGTTTCACTGTTAACAAAGTCTGCCAGTACATGTCAGATCCATCTGAGCAGCATTGGGCAGCAGTAAAACGAATTATCAGGTATTTAGCTGGTACCATCAACTTTGGTTTGAAGTTTCTTCCTCCTTCTACTGGACCTCCCTTTACAGTTAATGCTTACTGTGATGCTGATGACAGAAGGTCAACTTCTGGTGCAGCCATCGTTTTTGGCTCAAATTTAGTTTCTTGGTGGTCAAAGAAACAGTCTGTTGTTGCAAGGTCCAGTATAGAGGCTGAATATCGCAGTCTAGCCTTAGCCACTGCAGAAGTTACATGGATTAGGTCACTGCTGTCTGAAAACTGCACATTCGTCATCACTCTCTATTAGAATATGTATTTATACAAACTTTGCAAACAGTTTGTTATAGGATTGATAGGTGTAAAGTTGTAATTGTAAGGGTTGGTAGCTGTTGCTAACAGCACCCCTCTGTATAATAACCTAGGTTTTTGAAAAAAAAAAAAAAAATTCCATGCTAACAGCGTGGGAACGGCGCGGTTAGCGTGGGATGTGGCGCCAGTAGCGTGAAATTGCACCAGAAGGTCATTTCTTGCGGCCTGATGGCGCGGATAGCGTCAGTTTGGCGCAATTAGCGCCATAGACGCGCCCAGTTGGCGCGGTTAGCGCCGTAGTGGCGCGATTAGCGCCATAAATGCCCAGGAAGTTTTTAGTTGCGTTAATTTGGAGCGAATAGCGCCATATATGGCGCGGTTAGCGCGGGAACGTCGGCAGAACCAGTATTTGAAGGCCATTTTACGAAATTTTGGCCCAAAACTCATGGTTTCTTCTTCCCCCACGTCCCAAACCTCAATTAGAGCTGTTCCAAGCTTTCTAGGACCTTAGAGGTGAGCCTAAACGCTTTCCTGTGACCTAGAAACTTGTTTTAACCGATTGAGAGCTAAAATCCTTCATCCTTTTCCTTTGGATTGAGAGAAATCCATTACCTCAGAGAAACCTCTGAGACTTGAGTTTGGCGAAGAACCGTGGCTTGGCAAGGACACCAGAGCTTGGGAAAGTTGTCCTTCAGTCTTCTTGGTCGCCACTGAGGTAAGAAACTTAAGTTTCTTCGGTTGATTTTGCTTATGGAGGTTCTCTGGATTTTGTGAATTATATTGGTCTGGGGCTAGAATTAGCCCAGAATTCTGTAGAGAATCTTGTTTAGTACTGTCTAGTAATGAAGGAATAGCTTTCAGTTTTGAATTGGTAAACTTTGAATATTGGCTCTGTGAATGCATAAGTGACTGGTGTAGAGTCACTTGTTATTGGTTTTCTGACATGCTAGAGCCGTTACTGAGTCTATGTTGAGCCTGAGAGGTTACTGAAACGGTGCCTGAGTTGAGAGCAAGACCGTTCTAGTGTTATTTTGAATTATGGGCTGTTATGAGCCAAAGCTTAAGAATGTGCTGTGCATTGAGTCTGTGGTGACTCAATTGCTCTGATGACAGCTTTGATGAACCCTGTATGATCTGAGAAAAAGCCTTGTGTGGGCAGAATTTGATTGAACCCTAGGATAGGGGATCCTGGTATTGTATGTTTCTGTGATTATATGTCTGTGAATTAGTATTGATATTGAAATGCCCCTTGAATAGGGCGTGACTCTGGAACTGTTGGTGGCGGGAGCCACAAACTAGGGAAGGAACTACAGACTGATACCTTGCCAGGTAAGTTCTGAGTCCCTGGGAATTGATTCCCATTTGGTTGCACACCACACTCCTGGGGAGTGATGGTCATATTCATAATGCATGCATTGGTTGTTGCATACTGTTGTGACTTTATATATATTGTACTTGGCTGTGCTATGATCTGTGAATGGCATTGAGTGTAACTCTGCCATATGTTGAGGGCATCGAGTGTAACTCTGCCATATGTTGAGGGCATCGAGTGTAACTCTGCCATATGTTGAAGGCATCGAGTGTAACTCTGTCATCTGTTGAAAGCATTGAGTGGAACTCTGCTAAACTTGTGGGCATTGAGTGTAACTCTGCCATGGATGTGAAATTGACTTGATATGTATGCTTATCTGATATTTGTATTGTGAATTGTGTGCCAGGGTGGGAATGACTTCCCAAGGACCCTGAGCTTACTGAGATATATATCTCACCCCGTGTGGGGATTTGTGGTTTCAGGTGACTCTTCAAACAGAAGAGAGCAGTCTCAGGGCAGGAGGCCCGAATAGAGACATTTCTGCTTGGCTGAGAGCAGCAGAAGGAGCTTGAAGGCTCTGTTTTGGTGTTTTGATATGTTTTGTACCCTGGATAGGGTTGTATAGTTTTGTAACCCTCAGTGAGGGCAGTATTCTTTTGTATCGCCACAGTGTGGTAAAAACTCTGATGTATATGGATGTACAGAACTATAATGATGAGTAATAATCTGTTTATCCTCCTGATTATCTTGTATATGATTCCTTATCTGTCTATGTTTATTTTAAGAAACTGGATCAGCAGGGCTTGTATTATGTGCCTTATATATATATATATATATATATATATATATATATATATATATATATGTTGTTTGTTATTTTGAATTTCATACCTAATGAATCAAGAAAAACGATTATATGCTTCCGCTGAGTAATTATTTCCGTTTATAAAACGCTAAACCGATATCATTAATAACACACCGGAGGCCTACGAGGGTGTTACACTCTGTACAGCTGACAGTACAGCTGTTAGTTTCTGTTAGTGGTTACAGTTTCCAGTTAGGAGTTAGTTAGTTTCTGTTATAGTTAATTCAAGGGTTATAAATACCCTTTTTGTAACAGTCTTCAACTAACTTTCATTTTCTGAGAATAATAAACAGTTTCTTTCAGTTCTCTTTCTCCTCTCACTTCATCTAAAATGGTATCAAGAGCCAATTTTTTGCACTGATCGTGCATTGGTCTCTTTGATCTTTCCTTCAAACTCTTCGTTCTGTCTCGATTGTTCATTCGCTCATACGATTCTGGTCCTGCATTCTGAATCGCAATTTGGTCTCTATTTAGATCGTGATTGCTTCCAGTTCTATCGCAATTTTCTCCAGTTCTGTTCATGGTTGGGCCACGACTAGGTTATGTTCCCTTTTGCGAAACTATTTATCGTCGTCATCGCCTGCAGTTCTGTTTTCACCTTGTCATGGCTTCCGCTTCCGCTCCATCAAATTTTGGGATTATGCTTTTACCACTAATGTTTATCTGATTAATCGCCTACCTTCTGCATCCCTCAACTTTTCTATTCCTCTCACCACTTTTTTTCATAAGGATCCTGATTTTAAATTCCTTAAAACCTTTGGCTGTGTATATTTTCCTCTCTTAAAACCTTATAATACTCAAACTGAATTTTAGATCTCAAGAGTGTTTGTTTTTAGGATATTCCAATTCTCACAAAGGTTATAAATGCTTGTCCCCTTCTTGTAGAATTTATATTTCAAAGGATGTGTTGTTCAATGAGCTGAGATTCCCATATTCTGATTTGTTTTCCTCATATTCTAATTCTGAAAAAGATTTGAATTCTTATTTCAGTCTGACTCCAAATCTGTTTCCACCTATTGTATTACCTATACCTTTACAACCTCAAACTTCTTCCTCTCATTCTACTTATGCCACTCTATTAGAGTTGTATTTATCAATTGTAACACCTGTAATGAAGCACTGGTACTTTGGAAAAAAAAAAATTCAACGTATCGGATACACGTCCGATACTGATACCTTGGGGATACTCCATTTTACGTATCGGTTTAGTCAAATATTTTCAAAAGGCACTGTTATAAATTAAAAAAAAAAAAAAAAAAAAGTGTCCTAAATAGAATGAAATTTGTTCTTCCTCCATATCCACACACTAGTTGAGGTATTTATTAATTTTGTATGGATAATCTATTATTTATGCTTATGATTTTCCTTTTATTATGTTTTATTAATATAAAATATACTCTATATAAAAAATATTATTTAATACTAAGACATATCAGGAACGTATCAAAATATTAGTATTTTTGAACTAACGTATCGACGTCTCGTATCGGAAACGTATCGAAAACGTCGTATCGGTGCTTCATAGTAAGTTCTAGTTAACTTTTGCTAACAGCACCTCTCTATCTGTAAACGTGCAACAGCTGCTATTTACACCTCTGTACATTGGGTGATTAGTTAATTCTGTTTGGAGGTTAGTTAATCTTGTTAGATAGTTAGTTAGTTCTATTCAGAGGTTATATAAACCTCCCCTATAACTGATTTTAGCTAACTTTACTAACACTGAAATAATATCAGAGTTCATTTCTTTTCTCTATTATCTCTCTCACTCTTCTAAAATGGTATGAAGAGCCAAAATTTTACATTAATCGTGCATCTTCATTCAAGCTTCTGTTCATAAGCTCTGTTCTTGCTCGCGATTTCTGTTTCGTTCCTGATTCAAGATTCTGTTCGTGTTTCTTGTGATTTCTGCATCTTGTTCATTCACGTGAAGTTCTTGCTCGTGGGGTTCTGGTTGGTTCTCGTGATTTAGGTTTCGCATGTTAGTTACTGTTCACGATTGTGATTCTTCTTGTTCGTGGTTGTTCCTTTATCAGTTCGGCGATTGTTATCGTGCCTGGGTTCTTTGTTTTGTGGCTGATAACGCTGATCAAAGTTGGTTTTGGCATGTTTGTTATTCGCAATTGAATTCTGGTGCTGCTGTTTGGCTCAGTCTGGTTCGTTTAGCTTTTGTTCCCAGTTTGGGTGTTGTTTGGTTCACTGTTTGTTCGTGTTTACTGTTCAAGTTTGTTCGTTCATCCATGGCTTCCGCTCCTATGCATTCTGTTTCGCATACTTTTCCCAATTCAATTGCTGAGAAATTGGATGATTCAAACGATTTGCACTGGCATCAACATGTTGAGCCAGTTATAAAATCACATAAGCTGCAGCGGTTTGTTTTTAATCCTATAATTCCGCCTCGATATCTCATAGAAGGTGATCAAGTGACTGATAGAGTTAATCTAGAATATGAAGCCTGGGAGGTTCAGGATCAAACTCGTCTTGTTTGGCTTCAGTCCACTCTTTCTAAATTTGTTTTGTCTCGTGTTCTTGGTTCTGAACATTCTTACCAGGTTTTGAACAAAATTCATGAACACTTCAGTCTACACACTAAATCCTGAGCTCGTCAACTACGCACTGCAATGAGAGCAGTTTCTCTTGATGGCAAATCCATTGATGATTACTTGAGGAAAATTAAAGGCTATGTTGATGAGTTAGCTGGAGTTGGATTATCGATGAGGCATGAAGAGTATGTGGATGCTTTGCTGGAAGGACTTCCCTCTAATTATGCATCAGTAATCTCAGTCATTGAAGAAAAGAAGGAAACACCCTCTATTGCTGAAATAGAGGCACTTCTATATGGACATGAGACTCACCTTAATAAATATAACAAAGAAGTTCAGGTATTGAGCTCTCCCTCTTTAAACTACACTCAAGGATACACAAATTCCAGAAGTCCCTATGGCCGGAATGGAGGATGTTCGTAGTGGTTTTTCTGAAAATGGCACTGATCGCGGAATGGAGGATCTGGCAGGGGTTGTGGGGGTGGCAGATTTGCCAATTTTCAATGTCAGATTTGTCTAAAGTTTGGACACACTGCAAATGTGTCATTTTCGATCAGATATAACTTTCAAGCCTCATGAATCTCTTGCCTTCTTTGATCCTACCACCAGTTAGTCAATTCCATACTCAGTAGGATCTACTAGGTCATCTAATACCTGGACTAATCCTAACTACAAGCCTGCAGCTCAATCTGTGAATCAACCTAGTGTTATGCTTATTAATTCTAGTGGTGATTTATCTGGCTCCACTTGGATTCCAGATTTTGGAGCTAGTTTTCATGTGACTGGTGAGTCACAACACATCAAGCAATTCAACCATTTTAATGGTCCAGATCAGATCTTTATTGGTAATGGTGAAGGTTTGGGTATTAAAGGTGCTGGTTCTTCATGTTTTATTTCTCCCAATGATAATCATTTCACCTTTAAACTTCACAAATTGTTGCATGTTCCCTCCATTTCAAAAAATTTGTTAAGTGTCCTGCTTCAAGGATATGTTGGAGCTGATGGCCTGTACTATTTTCAGAATATCCAGCTCTAGCACACCTCTCCTCAGTTGTTGTCCACTACAGCTTCTTCTTCAGGAAACACTTTGTCCCAGCAATCTGCTATTGTTTCTTCTGATGTTGTTTCTTCTTCTAGTACTGCCAATATTTGGCATGCCAGATTCGGACATCCAAATCACCATGCAATGAAACTTATCCTAAGCAATTGTAATGTTTCTCAGTTGAATAAAATTGTTCCAGATTTTTGTTCATCTTGTTGTATGGGAAAGTCACATAGATTACCATCTTCTAAGTCTAATACTGTTTATTCTCCTTTAGAACTGGTTTTTACAGATTTATGGGCCCTCTCACATAACATCCTATGCTGGTTTCAAATACTATGTGTCTTTCATTGATGCATTCTCTAGGTATACTTGGATTTTTCCTATTAAGTCCAAAGCTGAAACAGTTTCTGATTGGGGAGGAGAGTATAGACCTTTTTCCACTCTTTTAAACTCTTTTGGTATCTCCCATAGGCTCATTTTCCCTCACACTCATCATCAAAATGGAGTGGTTGAGAGAAAACATAGCCATATAGTGGACTTAGGTCTTACTTTGTTGCATCATGCTTCTTTACCACTGAATTTTTGGGATTATGCCTTTACCACTGCTATTTATCTCATTAACAGGCTTCATACTGCTTCTCTTAATTTTGCCATTCCCCTCACCATCCTTTTTCAAAAAGATCCTGATTTTAAGTTTCTGAAAACCTTTGATTGTGCCTACTTTCATCTCTTAAAACCTTATCACACTCATAAGCTTAATTTCAGGTCTCAATAATGCTTATTTTTAGGGTATTCTAATTCTCACAAGGATTACAAATGCCTATCCCCTCTGGCAGAATTTATATCTCTAAAGATGTCCTGTTTAATGAGCAAAAATTTCCTTATTCTGACTTGTTTCCTTCATGCCCAAATACAGTTAGTGATTTAAATACATACTTTAGTCTTAATTCCAATTTGTCTCCTCCTCCTCCTGGGCAGTCAGAACTTTCCCATACATAGCCTTCCCCTCCTACACTACAATATGTACCTACTGTACCACCTGGCTTCTCTCCTCTAACCAATCAGCATACTGTTGTTTCTTCCCCTGTGTCACAGCCAGCTACTGTTTCAACTTCTGACCCTATTTCACATGTCTCTTCAGAGTGCCACTATCTCTGCACCCTCCTCTGCACCTACTGATGTTTATGCTCCTCACTCCATTTCCAATAACATACACCCAATCCAAACTAGGTCTAAATCTGGTATTCATAATCCTAGATTACATCCCTCCTTGTTTCTTGTTCATTCTGAGCCTAAAACTGTCAAACAGGCCCTTGCTAACTCAGATTGGCATGCTGCCATGCAATTTGAGTATGATGCCTTAATGAGAAATAAAACTTGGGATTTGGTTTCTTTACCTTTTAACAGACAAGCTATTGGTTGCAAATGGGTATTTAAGGTGAAGGAAAATGCTGATGGCACAATAAACAAATACAAAGCCAGGTTAGTAGCAAAGGGGGTTCACTCAAGTTCAAGGTTTTGACTTTCATGAGACCTTTTCCCCTATTAGAATTATCATCACCATTGCCCTCTCACATGGCTGGAAGTTATGTCAGCTTGATGTAAATAATGCTTTTCTTAATGGGCTCCTTGAAGAATCTGTTTATATGAGCCAAACTCCTGGTTTTGAAGCAGCTGATAAGTCATCAGTCTGCAAACTTAACAAGGCATTGTATGGTTTAAAGCAAGCCCCTAGGCAGTGGTTTGATAGGCTGAGGTCCACTTTAATTCAATTTGATTTTGAAGCAAGTAAGTGTCATTCCTCCCTATTCATTTACAAACATTAGATGCAGGTTGTCTATCTTTTGGTTTATGTAGATGACATCATTATTACTGGCAGCTCTAACATTCTGATTCAACAGCTTACTTCCAAGTTGAACATTGTTTTTTCTCTAAAGCAACTTGGTCAACTAGATTATTTGTTAGGGCTTGAGGTTAAGTACTTGTCCAACAATTCTGTTATCCTGACTCAAAGCAAGTATATCAGAGATTTGTTACACAAAACTAATATGGCTGAAGCTCACTCCATCTCTTCTCCCATGGTGTCTAATTGCAAGTTGTCCAAGCATGGAGCTGACCTTTTTCAAGACCCCACTTTATTCAGATCAGTTGTGGGTGCACCGCAGTATGCTACCCTTACTAGGCCAGAAATTAGCTTTGCTGTCAACAAAGTTTGTCAATTTCTGGCTGCTCCTCTTGATTCTCATTGGGCTGTGGTTAAGAGAATCTTAAGGTACCTTAAGGGTACTATTTTTCATGTACTTTTGTTGCAGTCTGCTTGCATCACTCAGTCATTGTCTCTTAATGCTTTCTTGATGCTGATTGGGCATCAGATGTGGATGATAGGCGATCCACTTTGGTTCTGCTATCTTTCTTGGTCCAAATTTGATTTCTTGGTGGTCCGAAAGCATAAGGTTACAGCTAGATCCAGCACTGATGCTGAATATCAAAGCTTAGCTCAAACTTCTACAGAACTCACTTGGATTCATGCTCTTCTAACTGAATTACAAGTTTCTTTCATAACTCCTGCTGTATTTTGTGACAATCAGTGTTTTTTTTTTATCAGCAAACATAAATAGTATATATAGATAAAGATAAAGCTGCAGTACAAGAAGTATTGCAGAACATACACCCTAGTGTGAACAAAAGTAGAACCAAGGTGGCTTAAACCATGAAAAAGCATGAAAAAAAGCCAACTGAGTTCTGACTTAAGACTAGGTCAACAAACATAAAAAGTACATCTTAAACCCCCCCCCCCCGATTACTAAGGCCTCTCCCAAGTTGGTAGACCAGAAGTGGAAAGGAAAATTAAATCCATCCTCCAGATTTTAAGCCAAGACCAACATAAAAATAGTGCATCATCCATCAACTTATGCCTATTGAAACTGACATTTTGGAAAATGATATTATTCCTATGACACCAAATCGTCCAGGTCAAAGCTACCCACCAAATCTGCCATCTCATCGATCTAATTCCATTGTAGCCATAGAAAGAGTGTTGAGTGAAGTGTTCTTTTGGGGTTACGGAAGATACACTTACTACATTTATCCACGACAAAGATTTCCACCAAAGCGGCATAATACTAGCACAGCTGAAAAATAAGTGGGTTGCGTCCTCAACATTATTTCTGCAGAAAGGGCACAGATTGTTGTTAGGTTCCACATTCCTTCTACTCAAGTTCATCTTAGAAGGCAATCTGTCCCTGCACAATCTCCACGCGAAACACAATGCTTTATTAGGTAATTTTAACTTCCACAGGTCCTTGAATATAACCTCTTCAAACAGACCATTCGTTTCGCTGCCAATAAAACGGTAAGCACTTCCCACTGTATATTTTCCACTCAGATCAGCCATCCAATCCCAAGTATCTTGTTGCTGTAATTGTACAACCAAGTCTTGAATGTCCTCCATAAAGTTTACAGCTGATTCAACCTCCCCCTCCACAAAATGTCTTCTCCACCTAAGCTGCCATTCCCATACAGATTGTGTCATTATACCCATATGATGGACATATCATTGTTGTTGATTAGAAAGCTGATACAATCTTGGACACCGCTCCATCAAAGTGATCCCATCATTTCTCCACCCATCCTCCCAAAACAGTATCTTGGTACCACATCCCACATTCCATCTTATCCCACTTCTAAGCCGTTGCCCCTAATCATTGGAATTACAAAATAAGCTGAGATCCCTCCACCAAATAGATTCGCTGCCGAATCTACTAGGTCCTAACAAGCTCCTCCAGCCTCCATATTTTGAATCTAGAACTTGTGCCCACAAATCATCCTGCTGGTGGAACATGTTCCAGTACCATTTCCCAAGTAAAAAGCAGTTAAACTTGGTTAAATCCTTAATTCCCAACCCCCCAAGCACCTTTGGTTGGCAGATCACATCCCATCTATAGCTCATAATCCAGTTTTCCATAGCTCAGTTATCAATCCCGGATAGCGGAGCGGAGCGGCCATCCTTAAACTGGGATAGCAGGATAGCGGATATGCATCTATAGCTCATAATCCAGTTTTCCATAGCATAGTTATCAATCCCGGATAGCAGAGCGGAGCAGCCACCCTGAAACTGGGATAGTGGGATAGCGGATAGCGGGATAACCGCTATTCTAACGTTTTTATATATGTATTAAAAAAATTATAATATAAATATATAAGCTGAAAAAGAGAAATATAACTGAAAATTCATGTACTAATTATCATTAACAATAAAAACTCTTAAGCAAAATATAAAATAGAATAGTAGATGTCAATAAAAGTCAAAGAAACAATTCTACAAAGTAAGTCTTGAACCCTCTAAAGTCAAATGTAACTAAAATTCTAGAAATTAAAATTCAAAATAGACAAACACAAATTAAAATTCAAAATAAAGAAAGAAAATGAATAACCTGGTATTAAGAAAGGAAAAAAAAAAAAAAAAAAAAAAAAAAAAAAAAAAAAAAAAAAAAAAAAATTAAAAAAAAAAAAAAAAAAAAAAAAAAAAAAAAAAAAAAAAAAAAAAAAAAAAAAAAAAAAAAAAAACTAAGAGAGAAACAGAGAATATCAAATTTGGTTTAAGAAAAAACAGAATTAAAAAGACAAAAAAGAAAAAAGAAACAGAATTAAAAAGATAAAAATAAAAAGAAACAAAAATTTAACTTTTATATTTTTTTTTTAAGTATGAATGGAAGTGGGTGAAAGCTGTCATGCACTCCACTGTCTCCACATCAAACGAATCGCATCATATCATCTTCCTGATCCAACTAGATCAAACCAGCAGCGTCGATCCCTCAATGAGGAAAGTGCCCAAATCAGCGGCGTCGATCTTCGTCGCCGCCTCCGCGACCGTCACCTTAGGCTTCTTTGGCTTCTTCGGCTTCTCCTTCTCGGCCTCCTCGTTGTCGTCGCGATGCCGCTGCTTCGATCTGAGCGGAGCGTCTTCGTCGTCATACGCGACATCAGCCAGATTCTTCGCCTCCACAATTTTTCTGCGCGTCATACTCAGACCTAGTGGCCTCGCCGTCGTCGTTCTTCGGGTTCCACACTCATACAGCGAATCCCGGTCACGTCACCACAATCACGGGCGCGACGCCACCCCCCGTCACGGGCGCAACAGCGCAACGCTGAAACACACCGCTGCTCTATCCCTTGTAGCGGAACATGTCCACTCCGCTGCAATCGCAGCCACGACGCCCGCTATTGATAACTATGTTCCATAGTCGCACAAGGCATATGAAAATTAATGTTTTCTTTGTTCGTGTTAGAGAAAACGAACAAGAGAGAGAGAGAGAGAGAGAGAGAGAGATGAACAGTAACTGTATTTCTTTTATTTTCTGAGAAAATGAAAATTAGTTACAAAGCTGTGCATGTGAGGTATTTATAACCTCTTACCACTAACTAGATGAAGGCAACTGACAGCTGTGCATTGCAGCTATTCAGTGTACATACAGGTGTGCAATGTTACATAAAAGGCTAACTACACCTTGCTAATTACTAATTACAGCTTATTTACAAAGGAGTGTTGTTAGCAAAAGCTAACAGCACTTACATGCTCTAATAGTTCGGGAGAAGGTTCTAGCTAAACAGTTGTCAGTTGTGCACATTCCAGCTTTAGATCAGTGGACTGATGTGCTGACCAAGCCCTTGTCATCAGCCAGATTTGAGTTTCTTAGGGAAAATTCAATGTAAAGAGTTTTTCTCTGAAAACTCTTTCCCTTGAGTTTGAGGGGGGATATTAGAGTTGTATTTAGCAATGTAAATATTGTAAGTGCTGGTTAGCTTTTGCTAACAGCACCTCTCTTTCTGTACATGTATAGTTTTTGCTATCTACACCTCTGTAGTCTGTACATTCTGTTATTAGTTCTATCAATTAGGAAGTTAGTTAAGTCAGTTGTACAGTTAGGTAGTTCTGTTCAGAGGTTATATAAACCTCTCTTGTACATTACAGAAATAATATCAAAAGTTCAGTTTAATATCAAAAGTTCAGCAAAACCTAACCAGCACTTACAATATTTTCATTGCTAAATACAACTCTAATACTTGTCAAAGTATTACAGTCTTAACAGCCAGCCTACCAGTTTAGTTAGCTTTTATTTTGTCTAAAATTTTCAAGTATTAAAAGAGAACATGCATCATCACACAGCATAGCCATCATCATCCCTTAATGAGCTGATATTTTCCAATCACAGCCTAATGTAGGTTTATAATAGCAAATATTGGCTATAAAAATTGTTCTTTGTCATTACTGCCTAATCAAAGAATTGAGAACATAATTCTGACTTCCTCGTAGCAGCTCCATACTTCATTTTAAAAAGGTAGATGGTATGCTGTCATTTTAAAATTAACTTCAAAAATATTTAAACAGTTCTTCTGACGCTGCATTTTAAAAAAAAAACTTTAAAACATTGTATTTTAATAGTTGTTGTGAATCAAGCAATGATCACTACCTGGTCAACAATATCATCCAAAGGATTATTTGGAAGATCCAAAGAACGAATTATCTCTAATATTTTTGTCTTGCGTTCCAAGGCTGCATCATACCTGAAATAATGTTAAAAAAAAAAAAAAACATTCATCAATCATCATTTTTCTCCCATTTAGTTTTGGTTGATAGAAGATAATGTGTCTTTTACAACCAGTTTCTTCAGAAATCAGTTATTCAACATAAAATGATAATTTTGAGCAATGCAAACAAGACCCCAAGAATTCAAGAGAAATGTTTAAATTCTATACCTCTTCTGAAGTTCAGCTATGTAGGCCTGTCTAGCTTGAAGATATTCATCGGTTTTCTCCTTACACATATGACATGACCATTCTTCAGGAACTATATCACCAATTGGTGGCATCAGGCATGTGGAATGGACTAATTTACCACAGCAGGAACACTGTAGCAATTTTTTCCTCTCCTGCAGGGAAAAGCAAGTGATTCCTGCATCCCAAGTATTGAAACAATTCAAGATATTTAAAAAGTAAAAGTACCTCCTCTGTAGTGCAAATTTCACATATTTGAAACTCATCATCAGAGTCAGTAGATTCAATGCCAGAGTCGGCTGCACCAAACCAGAGGAAACTTAATGTAAACAAGCAACCCAGCCAGTTTCAAATGTGTTCCAAAACCATCAAATTTCAAACATTAGATTTTTAAAAAAAGATATCATGAGAATAAAGAAATTATATTTATTTAACCATAATGTTGCCTTCATACCCAAGTAAGGAAACAGGCTCCATATCCAATGAAGTTCGAACCAAATAAATAAAAACATAACAAGCAACAACAACAAATAAGTCTTATCCCACTAGGTGAGGTCAGCTAAAAACAATAACACAGCAAAATGAAATGATCACATGTCAATGGCACTGACTCAATATGGAACAAGAGAGAAAAAAAAAAAAACATGGTTACATGATACAGCGGTCAGTGCACTTTTAGGCATAAACAAATCCTTTCAGTCATCTATCATGTGAATTCAAACCCTCAATCAACTACTGTCTGCTAACAATTTGTCACAGAAATCATATTTAATGCATTCCAAGTTTCAACCAGTAAATGGAAAATAGGGACAGCTATATAATTAAAACTATTCTTGCAAATTTTTCAGTTTCTCACACATTCTCCTACAAGAAGTCAATTTTGCCTCAGTTGAGCCAATTTCAAATCCTAAGGGCCTCTTGGTTTAAGGATATGTTTTCTGTTTTCAATAACAAATAAAAAAAATGACACCTAATTTTGACTTTGTTTCCTGTTTTCAAATGTTACAGAAAATGACGAATATTGTTTTCACCATTTCCTATACCAATATTTGATAACGGAATACAAAGTGAAAATGAGTTGAAAACATTTTTTCAAAGCAATCAAGACCTAAAACTCCTGCGCTCAAAGCTCTTGTTGTGACAACTTTACTCAGAAGTATTAAGACGAATGATTTTCAAAGGTAAGGTGGCCTCACAGGACTCTTCATGCTGATATGTCTGTCATTTCTACATAGAAACTGTGCCTCATTTATTTTAACACTGCCCAGTTGTGTAACCGCTTTAGAATAAACTGATGAGCATTGTGTATATCCTGGTAGGTTGGAACAGTTTCTACACATTTGTTTCAAGGGTTTGGTAAGAAGGAAAAGAAATCTTGTAGCAATGTTCTGTTTATCGAATTTTGAGGGTTTTAGGGTTGGAAAGGAATACCTGCTTCTTCAAGGGTGTTTCCACCAATTAGAATTTTCATGGTGGTACTGCTTCTTCACTTTAGAATATGCTTTTATTATGAATAATTCCCTATCTTGCATTTTTCTCTTTGTAAACTCTATAAAAAGAACAATAAATTCTTATAACATTTTTTTCTGAATAGAATAAACATTTTGTTGTAAATAGATATATTTTAAATAGATATATTTTAGATTTTATCTTTAGTTATTATGTTATTATATCTTTTATCTTTAATAGATTTTATCTTTAGTCATTATATCTTTAGTAGATTTTATCTTTAGTTATTATATCTTTTAGGTTATGTAATCTCTTTAAATAGAGACCTCTTGTATTGCTGTGAGCAATTAATTCATATTTTACACATTCCTATTTTCAAGTTGGTATCAGAGCTCTCGATTCTAAGGGCTCTGCTTCCGCGCCTATCGCCTTACGTGCGAAATCCTTATTCTTGACCTATTTTCTATAATATGGCTAGTTCCAACAATGGTTCAGGAACTGAGTCTCCTCTACAAGTTCATGGTTCCTCTACACAGTTTGTGGTGAACCCGCTTGATCACAATGATCTTCCTTCTCTACATCAGAGTTATCGACTTGATGGGTCAAATTATTTGTCATGGTCTCAACTTATTCGCACTACCATCAAGAGTCGAGGTAAAATTGATCATCTGGATGGCCCTGCCCCTGCTGCCACTGATCCTAATTTTGTTGTTTGGGATAATGAAGATTCCTTTATTATGACTTGGTTATGGAATTTGATGACTCCTGAAGTGGGTCGTCACTGTATGTTTTTATCTTCTGCTAAGGAGATTTGGGAAACAGTCCGTTCAACCTACTCTTTAAAACAAGATATGGCTGCGCGTTATGAATTACGTAATAAAATTTTTTCTAGTAAACAAGACTCTTTATCTGTGACTGCTTACTATGGTGTTTTGAAAGAATTGTGGACTGAGCTTGATCAATTTCAGAGTTTGAAGATGCAATGTACTACAGATGCTATTGCCTTGACCAAGGCAGTGGAAGATGAGCGTATTTTTGATTTTCTTGCAGGGTTGAATTTCGAGTATGATCCTATTCGGGTTCAGATACTTGGCAAAGGTTCTTTACCATCCCTTTCTGTTGTTTTCAATACTGTTCGGGGTGAGGAGACTTGACGGGGAGTTATGATGCACAATGTCACATCTGATAAGTCCGCCATGCTGTCATCATCTGATGTTGCTATTTCTAAAACCGTGGATGGGTCTGCTATGGTCTCAACAAGAAGGCATGGTCCCTCTCAAGGAAATTCTTTCAACAAAATTGTTGATAATGCATCTTCAAAATTAAAGAAAGATGATCGTTGGTGTTCTTATTGTAAAAGGTCAGGTCATCTCAAGGATCTATGTTTCTGCCTCCATGGAAAGCAGAAAGTCTATAAGAAGATGACAAGAATGCGTGGTCAAGCTCATTTAGTTTCTCCTGATATAGCTACTGCACCAAATGAGGCCCAATCAGGAACTTAAGAATTTCCTTCTATTAGCCAAGATGAATTAGAGTGGTTGCGGACCATTCTTGATTCGCTGAGTAAACAATCTGATTCTGATTCTAGTGCTTTGGCCATGACTGGTATGAGTTCCACTACTTATTCTTTTCTTACTTCTTGTACTGATTTTAAACATTCTTGGGTAATTGATTCTGGTGCTACTGATCATATGGCTTGTTGTGCTGAATCTTTTCTTTCTTATAACCCTACTAT
>PYAF01005287.1:214656-245636 GCA_007407185.1 Glycine tomentella | reverse complement strand
GTGATATTTGCGAATTTGCAAAACACCATCGTGTATCTTTTCCTTCTAGTACTATTAAGAGTGTTGAACCTTTTGATCTTATTCATTCTGATGTTTGGGGTCCTTCTAAAGTTACTCATGGTTCTGGTAATAAATGGTTTGTTTCTTTTATTGATGATTGCACTCGCATCACTTGGATTTACTTAATGCATGAAAAATCTGAGGTACCTCAATTATTCTTCAAATTTTATAAAATGATTGAAACTCAATTTGGGAAAAGAATTAAAAGGATAAGGTCTGACAATGGCACTGAATATGTCAATCAGCGTCTTTCTCAGTTTCTCCAAGATCAAGGTATGATTCATGAACTCACGTGTGTTGACACTCCTCAGCAAAATGGAGTTGCTGAGAGAAAGAATCGTCATCTTCTTGAAGTTGCTTGTGCTCTTCTTTTTCAAACAAATGTACCAAATTATTTTTGGGGAGATGCCATCCTTACTGCAGCTTTCTTAATCAATCGATTACCCTCCCGGGTCCTTGACAATATAAGTCCTATTCACTTTATGACTTCCTTCTTTCCATGAGTGTCCTCCTTACAAAGTCTTCAACCCCCGAGTGTTTGGATGTGTTGCCTTTGTCCATATTCACAAACATCATCGCAGTAAGTTAGATCCTAGAGCTCTCTAATGTATTTTTCTTGGATATGCTCCTGATAAGAAAGGTTACAAGTGTTATCATCCTGCTAGTCGGAAAACCTTTGTATCTATGGATGTCACATTTCATGAATCTGAGTCTTTTTTCCCTAGTCTTCATCTTCAGGGGGAGAGCAGTTCGGTAAGTTCTGAGCCATCTTCTTTCTTTGAGTCTGAACCTTTCATGTCTACTGTATTTTTTCCCATTGTTTCGAGTCCTTCTGTGTCTACCTCATCGACTGATGGTCCGGAAATACGAAGAATTGTTACGCCTGAGTTAGTATATCACAGGAGAAAGCAGCCCCCATTGCCTCCTCAGCAACCTCTATCATCTGAACAAATGGTAAGTCTTGAATCTCCTATTTCTGAACCTAATATTAGTGTCTCTAATGAGTTGTCCAATGACTTGCATGTTGCTTCTAATGACTTACCTAGTGTTTCTGATAACTTGCCCATTGCCCTAAGAAAAGGGAAGAGGTCCTGTACCCAAAATTCTTGTTCTTCTTATCCAGCTTGTACTAAATACCCTATCTCACAGTTTGTCTCTTCAGCTAATCTTTCTATGCAGCACAAAGGCTTTATTTCAGCACTAGATTCAATCTCAATTCCAAAATCAGTAGATGAAGCATTAAAAGATGAGAAGTGGACTCAAGCCATGCAAGAAGAGATGAATGCCTTGGAGAAAAATAACACATGGGCAGTTATTGATAGACCAAATGGAAAGAAAGCAGTGGGATGCAGATGGGTTTATACTTTAAAATACAATTCTAATGGTACTCTTGAAAGATATAAGGCTCGGTTAGTTGTCAAAGGCTACACTCAAACCTATGGTATTGACTATGATGAGACTTTTGCTCCTGTTGCAAAGATGAATACTGTGAGAGCTCTCTTATCTCTTGCTGCCCATTACAACTGGGATATCAATCAGTTTGATGTGAAGAATGCTTTTCGTAATGATGAGTTAGAAGAAGAAGTCTATATGGAAATCCCACCTGGTTTTGACTCAATGGATGGAAGGAATAAAGTTTGTAGGTTAAAAAAGGCTTTGTATGGATTGAAACAGTCTCCTCGTGCTTGGTTTGGAAGATTTACTAAGGTTATGATAGCCTTAGGATATAGACAGAGTCAAGGAGATCATACACTGTTCTTCAAACATTCCCAAGATGGGAAGTTAACTGTACTCCTTGTGTATGTTGATGATATTATTATTTCAGGTGATGATATTGCTGAAAGGAACCTTCTACAAGCACGACTGGCCTCTGAATTTGAAATAAAAGATCTTGGAAGACTGAAATATTTCCTTGGGATTGAGGTAGCTCATTCAAAGGAAGGAATTTTTGTTAGCCAGAGGAAATATGTTCTTGATCTTCTCAAAGATGCAGGGAAACTTGGGTGTAAACCCTCCAGTACTCCCATTGAGCAGAATCACAAGTTAGGTTATGAGGAGGAGAGTTCTCCGGTTGATAAAGGACAGTATCAAAGGTTAGTTGGGAGGTTGATTTATTTGGCTCATACTACTTAGCCTATGCTGTTAGTATTGTGAGCCAATTCATGCATAATCCGAAAGAAAAACACATGCAGGCAGTTGAGAGAATTCTTCAGTATCTTAAAGCCACTCCTAGTAAAGGACTGTTATTCAGACGTGATGGTAATCTCTTTCTTGAAGTCTATACTGATGCAGATTATGCTGGCTCTGTAACTGATCGTCGATCTACCACTGGTTATTGTATGTTTCTTTGTGGTAATCCAGTGACATGGAGGAGTAAGAAGCAAGATGTAGTTGCCAGATCAAGTGCAGAGGCTGAATTTCGAGCTATGGCTCAGGTTGTTTGTGAATTAATTTGGTTGAAGATTATACTTGATGATTTTAAAATAAGATATGAAGGATCTATGAAGTTATTTTGTGATAATAAATCTGCCATTTGTATAGCTCATAATCCTGTTCAACATGACCGAACCAAGCACATTGAGGTCGATCGACACTTCATCAAAGAGAAGCTAGATAGCGGTTTGATCACTACTCCATATATTCCTTCTGGACTTCAAAAGGCAGATATTTTGACCAAGGGACTTTCCTCTGAAAGATTTCAAGAGCTTACTGGCAAGCTGGGAATGATTAATATCTATTCCTCAGCTTGAGGGAGACTGTTGTAAATAGATATATTTTAGATTTTATATTTAGTTATTATGTTATTATATCTTTTATCTTTAGTAGATTTTATCTTTAGTCATTATATCTTTAGTAGATTTTATCTTTAGTTATTATATCTTTTAGGTTATGTAATCTCTTTAAATAGAGACCTCTTGTATTGCTGTGAGCAATTAATTCATATTTTACACATTCCTATTTTCAAGTCATTTCTTTAGAATAAGTCAATTAATTGGCATCCTTATCCTTTATAGTACATTATGAAACTGTTGCCTTTGTATTTATTGGGCAGTGGAAAGTGAGCATGAGAATTTTCAAATTCTTACTTTTTTGGTGGAATTTGATATTCAAGAATTACTAGAATTACAATTTTGTTCTTAAATTCTTATCCAAAGTCCAAACAACGTTTTTCAACCCAAAGCATTTAAAATTGCCTGAAAAATGAGTCACTCTTAAAATTTCTCATCCAAACACACTACTAGAATTATGATTCCATACATCGCGTCTTATTTTTCCAAGCATACAATCTAGTAATAGAGGGTCTCTGTCTATCAATCCTAGTTGCAACACCAAGGGTTATGGTGTAGGCTGGTATCTTCTGGGTTTGGATTGGGTATTTTCTGAAGTTTATCAGTTCATCCAAGTGCAGGCTGGTATTGTCTGGGTTTGGGCTGGGTATTTCCGTAAGTTTAGTTGCTCATCCAAGTGCTTTGGATGGCAAGGTGGGATTATTACGATTGTAAGTTCCACGAACTATGACATGATCCTACCAATAGGATTGGAATTTTCTTTATCCTAAGAATCATTGGAATATGATTTTCACAACATTGATACTCCTAATTGAAGAATTGAAAGATTCAGTACATTTTATACTTAAATTGTGGAGTGAGTATTTGGAAATGAACAGTTTTCAATTAAGTAAAGATTGACTCTTTGGAATCCTAGTTTGGCAATTGAGGGGAGGACCATATAATACCACAGTTTTTTTATTTCATTGTCTAATAAATACATACTACCACAAGTTGCAAGGTTTAGGCATTGTGCTACTATTTTATACAGAGGCAAGAAAACTGAGAGATATGTAACCCAATTGAGGCGAGGTAGATGAAGTTAGAAAATGTTTGAAATGTGAATTGTGACATCAAGCTGCCAACCAAACTCACGCTACAATACAGAAAAAGACTTAAGTGTTTTATGTTTATAAAATGATGGAGATTAAAAAGCCAAAAAGAGTGAAAATATTAGAGATGATAATTTTGTGACGAATGAATGAACATACCCCACCCCCCCCAAAAAAAAAAAAAAAAAAAAAAAAAAAAAAAGATTAGGAGCAGCTGCGTTAGTGGTTTTGAGAGAAAATTGGGCATGACCTATGGAGGGAAAGATGACACAAACCAACCTATGGTGGTTGTTTGGTCATGTACAAGAGAAGACCGAAAGTTTGCAATATGAAAAGTTGATCAACTGGAAGATAAGAGAACCAGAGAGAAATCATCTAAATGGATTTTCTGAATATTTGACTTCCGAAATAGCAAAATGGTTTCATCTGTTCAATTTAGCTGACCCAGCGTAGGGAGCTACAGTCTTGGATATTGGTAATAGGAAAAAATGCCTGATACCAAGCACAAGAGGAACAAGGAAGTGCATAGGATTCCTCAAAATTTGTTTCAAAGAAACTCACTTTCAGATTCTTCATCACTTTCAGCATCACTAGGAGGTTGCCACTTGGCTACTTTTCTGACCCTTCCTTTTACGGAAACACCAGGAGTTGCAGAATGCCTCTTCCGTTGGAGTTCTTTTACCCCATCCTCTCCTACAATAGAAGGGCAACTAAATGCACAATAACTAGAAGAAGAAAAAAATCATTAAGCAAAACAAGTCTCAAACCTGGGAGAAGTTCAGCTTTTTCCGGTAACGGGTAATTTTCTTCCACAAATTTAAGCAGCAATTCTCGAGGTCCAGAAACAAAGTCATCAAGTTCAGAACCCTATCCAAAAAATTAAAGCAACTGAGAAACTGAACAGCAGAAAACAAAATTGTTTTTTGTGGAACGAACAGAGAATTCAAATACACACATATTTTGTCACAGCTTCCTCTGTCCTTGCTTCTCCAGTACTCTGAAGTCCAATGACTACACATTTTTCTTCAACTAATGCTTTCTGCGCTAGTCTCACAGCTACAGGGACTTTAGCAGACATACACATGTGTCTAAAGAAACGCTACAGAATTACAAGGAGCAATAACAAACAAAAAAGTCAATGAATATTAGTGCAAAGACTGACAGACACAGAAACAAAATACAGATGCTGCATTTAGGTATCACATAAACTTCAATACCTGGTGGCTTGCCCAGTATAATCGCCATAGTTGACTAGAATTTGGTTTATCATTTAGGAAGGCACTGGCTGACAGCAATTCTACACGTAATTCAGCCCAAAATTCTGCTGCCTTTTTATACATTTCCTAAGTTTGATATGAACAATAAGATCATCAAATGAAAATATTGAATTCAAAGGATAAATTAATTCATATACAGATAATACAGATAACTATACATGTTACAATTATATGAAAAGAATGTCGAACAATCAGCATCCAGAAAGCAATACACAAAAGAGAAAGAGAAAGCGCATTCCTAATTTAACATACTTAAATACCTATCATATATGAGAAATATACATACATGCATGCATGACAGTGTATAATGTTGGTATTTGTTGATATAAGTAAATATGATTTTGACAAGCAAAATCCAAATTAAACACAAGCCAATTTGTCAGAAAGAGACAAAGGCATCCCATGTCACAAAACTAAAAAACAAAACTGGTTGATGTAGTTCTCTTTCTATTAGCTTATAGCCTACTGATTATTATTTTCAGATGCCAGTCAATATTTTACCAGATAATTTCCATTATTTCTTCAGTAAATAAATTACAGTTTTGATAAATAATAGCACAAGTAAACAAATGATTTTCATACCATCATTTTATCTTCTAATGGTGCTTCAATAACTTCAAACTCTGCACCCTCATAGCTAAGTGTCCGACATAAATACATACCCCTACAATAAGATAAATGAAGTAAATCTTTCGTAAGCATGTTCATTAAGGATGAGGGATGGTATGTACATGAAAATAATACAACCTTGCTTTCATGTCCATGGCAACTAATTCAAGAGCTCCAACACCCCCTCTGTCAAGAGCTCCTGGAGGTATAAATTTGAATAGTTAAATTTCAGACTTAGGAAATGGGGCCATCATGGGCAACAAACACATGTAGGAACGATATTAGAAATTCTTAAGCATTTTATACTATGTAGCTATAAAATATTATTCATAATAACATCAACATCAACACCACTTTTACCCAAGTTAATTGGGATCGATGATAGATGAACCCAATGATAGATACGAGGAAGTTAAAAAAAAAATAAAAAGAGGAAAGGGGAGGGGAAATAAGACAAAAGAAAAGAAGGGTGAAAGAAGGAGGGGGGTTAGAAGAAAAAAAACTAAAAAGGGACCGTCTAAAACATACGGGTCTAACCCTCTACCAAGCTTATAGTTTTTCTCCACTTTGTTCTAAGACATACCGCCCACCAATTTATTTCCCCTCCATTAAGTCTTGTTTAATTACCTTTTCTCATGTAAGTTTTAGTCTACTTTTACCTCTCTTTGTGTCGAACTTTTGATGACAAACTCTTGTTCTTACGCGAGCATCTAGGGGTCATGTTATTACGTGCCCAAACCACCTCAATTTATGCTCTCTCATCTTTTCACTCATCGATACTACTGCTACCTTTCGTAGAATATCTTTGTGGAATATTTTAGATATTAGAATTAGTTGTGCAATATTTTAGAGTATTAGAATTAGTTGTATATAATGAACCCTTTAGGTTTCAATCTGTATGAATGAATAAGAAGATTCATATTACAATATGGTATCTAAAGCAGGTTTTCCTATTATCGTTCTGCAACTCTGAAGCCTATTTTTTTATTTAAAAAAGGCCTTCTCTCTTTTGGTTTGAGGTGACTTATGGACTCTTCTAATAAAACAAGTGAAGAGCTTCGTGCCTCTCCTAATTCTGATGGTGTTTTCATCTCCAAGGTTGAGTATGAGCAATTTCAGAAGGTGATGCCTCAATTTGCTGAAGCAACTAGTCTTGTTGCTCAACAAGGTACGACATTCCATGTTAATGGTAGTAATCGTTGGATTCTCAATTCACGGGCTTCTAATCATATGACAGGTAATGCATCCTTGTTCTATTCTTATACCCCTTACTATCAACTGTCACGAATATGAACAACCGATGACAGCTTCTCTACTATTGCTGGAAAGGAATCCATTAAACTTTCTGAACACATTACTTTGAACTCAGTCCTTCATGTTCCCTCTCTTACTTGTAACCTCATCTCTATCAGTACACTTACATCTGAGTCAAATTGTGTTGCGAAGTTCTCTGTCCATGCTCGTGTTTTTTGGAACAGGACTCGGGGTTGAAAATTGGCAGTGCTAAAGAGGAAGAAGGGTTTTACTATTTTGAAAAGGATTCTAATGAAACAAAAAAATTTGCGCACCACTCATTATCTTTGTCTGATGATTGTAATGATGTTTTGTTGTGGCATCGTTGGTTAGGACACCCAAATTTCTTTTATCTTCAAAAGTTGTTCCCAAACTTATTTATCAATAAAAAACTCAATTCCTTTTCTTATGATATTTGTCAGTTTGCAAACCATTCTCGTGTTTCTTATCCTCCTAAAGTTCATCATGATTCTTCTCCATTTACCTTGATTCATAGTTATATATGGGGTCCAACCGGTGAGAAAAATATCTCTGGTGGTTGTTGGTTTATTACTTTTATTGATGATCATTCTAGGGTATGTTGGGTATATCTTTTAAAGAATAAGTCTGATGTTGCATCCACCTTTAAAAACTTTCATGCTATGATTCAAACTCAGTTCCAAACCTCTATCCAAATTCTTCGAACTGACAATGGTACTGAATATCTTAATTCTGTTCTTGGAGACTATCTCACCCAGCATGATATTCTCCATCAAAGTTCTTGTCCTAACATCCCTCAACAAAATGGGGTGACTAAAAGAAAACATAGACATCTTCTTGAAGTTGCTCGAGCTCTTTTGTTTACCATGCATGTCCCTAAATATTTATGGGGGAAAGTTGTCTTGCATGCATCATATCTCATCAATCGGATGCCTTCTCGTGTCCTAAATTTTCATTTCCCTTTATCTTGTCTTACTGACAACTTTCCTTTTCTTCCCATCAAAGGTCCAAGCTTGATCCTAAGTCTATTCGATGTGTCTTCATAGGATATCCTCCTAACCAAAAGGGTTACAAATGTTACTCGCCTTCTCTCCATAAGGTCTTTGTTTCTATGGATGTCACATTTTATGAGACACAATCCTTTTTTCCCTCGAGTTCTCTTATGGGGGAGTCTATTGGGATAGATGAAGATAAGTCTTGGAAACCAAATAAGTCTGTTGTTTTTCCTTTGCCTTTGGAGACAGGAGGAATAATAGTGCAGGAGATAGGGCGAGCTACTGTGCCAGAGACTGGAGATCCTCCTGGTAAATGGGGAAAAATTTATAGCAGACAAAAAATTTACAATAATCTTCATTTCTTATCTTATCCATCTTCATATAACCACACATCCACCTTGACATCCTCATTTCTGCTACCTCTAATTTATGCTCATGTTGCTTATGTACTGACCAACATTCAGCTCCATATAATATTGCAGGTCTTACATCTGTTCTATTGAATTTTCCTTTTAACTTAAGAGGAATTTAACGGTTACACAAAACCCAGATGCGCTCTGCCATTTCATCCACCCTACTCTGATGATATGATTTACATCCTCATCAATCTTTCCACCTTTTGCAAAATTGATCCCAAGTATCTAAAAGTATCTTTCTTGGGTGCCTCTTGACCAAGTAGATGCACGGAATCTTGATCACCATCTCTTACCAGCGAAAACTCACTTCATATACTAAGTCTTGCTCTGACTTATCGTGAATCCTTTAGATTCCAAAGCACATCCTGCTGGTGGAATAAGTTCCATGCCCATTTCCCAATTAGAGCAGTGTTGAAACTTTGTAAATCTTTAATTCCCAGACCCCCACATTCAGTAGATTGGCATATTAACTCCCAGCTGACCCAAGCAATTTTCTTTTGGTCTGCATTACCACCCCATAAAAAATTCCTTTGAATTCTTATCAATCTGTCAATAACCTTCCTTGGAGCCTTGAAGAAAGACAGCATAAACATGGGTAACGAATTAAGGACTGATTTGATCAGAGTAACCCATCCCCCAAAGGATAGATGCTTGTGTTTCCAACTAGCCAATTTGCCCTCACACTTTTTTGAGCAGAGGGGCCCAGGTTGTAACTCGCCTAGGGTTTGCCCCAATAGGAACACCCAAATATGAGAAAGGAAAATCCATCTTCCTACAATTTAAGTATGCAGCAGCCTCGGTTCCCCACTGTTCAAACCTGCCAAATACTCCAAAACTGCTTTTCGTAAAATTAATTTTCAAGCCCGAGACTAGCTCGAAGGTCCTAAGCAAGACCTTAATAGATAATACATTTTCCACAGTTGCTGCTCCAAAAAAATTGTGTCATCAGCATATTGCAAGATGCTGATATCAACCAAATCTTTCCCCACCTTATAACCCACAAAAAGCCCCTTACGAAGAGCTTCACGCATCAACCCAGTGAGGCCCTCAGCTACAACGTTGAACAAGAAAGGGGCTAAAGGGTCTCCCTGTCTGAGACCACGCTGTGGAGTAAATTCCTCAGAAGGGCTCCCATTAACTAACACAGAGATAGAAGCTGAGGTAAGACATCCTTTCATCCAAATAATCCACTTGGGATCAAAGCCCATGCGGGTCAGCATGTAGAACAAAAAATCCCAACTAACTGAGTCGTATGCCTTTTCATAATCCACCTTAAACACAAGGCAGCTACCATTAGTCCTTTTAGCCTCATCCACCACTTCGTTTGCAATCAGCACACTATGTAATAGATGCCTCCCCTCCATAAAAGCAGATTACCGCTGATCGATGATGAATGGCAACACCTTTTTCAACCTGGATGATAAGATTTTGGCCACAATCTTATATACACAGCCTAGTAAAGAAATAGGCCTGTAATCATTTAACCCCTGTGGTGCCAAACCTTTAGGGATCAGCTGGTTATTATCCAGCGGTTTCTGTGATGAACATTGACCCGTGGACAAAACCCTTTCGTCCCACCTGTCCCGTCGATCCACACCAGCACCTTCCGCCCATATCTCCGGGCTCGCCGCCACCACACTAACCCCTGGCGACTCGCTATCGTCCGACAAAATCTCATCCGAGGAAGAAGCGTAATTCCCCCTTAGGCACTTGCAAGATTGAAAGCAAGTTTCCTCAACAACACTGATTCTATATTCCTCACCATTAATGGTTGCCACAATAGTATGATTGATATTAGGCAGCCATGAAGTATACAGTAGTAACCGTGCTCTATCCAGACGATGAAGATCCACGGTGTCATCATCTACATCCACCAGGTCCCCCATACCGCCAACTAGCTGTTTGAACCATTCTCTATCCCACGCATGAAGTGGAACACCCCAACACTGAATCCAAACCAACCTAGACCTCGGCTTCATACCTGGATGCCATTTTTCCAACGAATAGAAGATGGAAGATCCATGTGCTTCAGCATCCCTGCACATTTCGGCTGCTTTAGCGTCGATAAGGCTCGATAATAAAACCATGTCACCACCCAAATACTTAGGCCTGACTTCCTCATCTCCCTCCCACATAAGATCTTCTTCGAGTCTGTCGAAAGCCCTCACGTTCATTAGCCTCCCAACCCAAGCCTCGCGATACCACTTTCGTCCCTCCATAGGAATAGAGATTTGGATGTTCGACGTAGACGGCTTCCCCGTCGCCATTCCGTACCTCGCCACACCCCTCCTGGGTCTTGTATGGTTTCTTGCCACTACCACTTGCGCATAGGATGCCTGACGGTGCAGGTAGTGTGACTTGCGAATTGGATTGGCCACCCCTGTTTCTTCAAGCTCAACGTCAGCTTTAGCTTTACCATTGTCCTTCGCAAACTCATTGTCCCGCAAAGCCACCTCCTTAGCCAACGCGTGCTTTTGTGTATTCGTACTCCCCTTTCGCCCCCGATCATGTATAGGGAGATTCACATGAATTTTAATCCCCCTCACAAAGATGTTATCAAGCTGATGCTCTAGTCTGATTACATCACTCACCCCCTTGAAGCGTACGAAGCCATAACGACGCCCATGCCTATTCTGGTTTCTTGCAATGAACACCTCCCTAACATCCCCCCACTTCTTGAAGACGAACCATAAGTCCCTTTCATCCACTTCTTCCGGGAAGCTAGTGAAGTAGAAGGACGATATATCCGCAGCATCCCTCCAATTTCTCGTATAACCATCTCTACGTTGTGCCTCAGCAGTCCTTGCATGACTGTAGTTGACTCGGCCACCACCCCTGAAACTAACCTCACCCCTGCCGTACAAATTTGCTTTGTTACTGACCCGAAACCACCCTCTCTCTCTCTCTCTCTAAAAAACCTCTCTCTCTCTCATACTTTTCTATACTGTACACTATGGACTCTTGAATATTTTTCATAGTTCATCCATCACTAGGGCAAAGAGATAATGACTAAGAGTCGAACCTTGGTGTACATATCATACATATCCTTGGACACACATAGTCATTTTATTCAATATTTCATTTGCTTCTTCAATAGACTCCCACGATCCTTCACGCAACATGTTTTCCTTGAACTTTTTTTTTTTTTCTCCTTTAGCTTCCACCATTTTTTCCTTGAGTTTTGAGTCCTCTTCCTCATATTAAGTACTTTGTTGAACCGAACCTCTAGAACTACCAGCTTATGTTGCGTAGCGACACATTCTTCAGGTTAGACCTTGCAGTCGTTACAAGAATTTCTATCTTCTCTTCTAGCCATAAAAAAATCAATTTGACTACGATTTTGACCACTATGATAAGTGATAAGATGAGACTCCCTTTTTTGGTAAAATGTGTTTGTTAGCATCACATCATAGGCTAGTGCAACGTTCGAGATATCTTCTTCAATCTCATTTCTCGTCCCATAGCCAAAACCTCCACGAATTCTATCAAAACCTTCACTGTTTTACCAACATGACCATTTAGATCTCCTCCTAGAAAAATCTTCTCTCGTGGTATCCCTTTCAAAACCTCCTCCAAGTCTTCCCAAAATATTATTCATAAACAATCATAAAATATTAGTTATCTATCATGAACGTTTGTTAATCATAAAATATTACTAGTATTCATAAATGCTACTAAAGTATTAATAATATAGGTAAAAAATGATTATCAAACAAAGACCAGTATGTAAATGAAAATACATACATCATCGGTTACACAAACATAATATGCCTCGAAAATGTTGCAGCAATAGGCATTTGAAAGGGGAAAAAAGTGCACCGATGGATTTATCAAAAAAAATTATTTATGAATCAAACAAATAGAAAAGCAAGTTTAAAGAGAGAGAGATGAAGATCACTAGTTAAATTGTATTTCCTTATAAATAAAAAATAGGAAAGGGATGGATAAGGAACTACCTAAAAATTCACGGAAATCAATGAATGAAGTCCCATCTCCCCAAAGCCCAAGTCGTACCATATAACCCATATTGCGAGGTTCAGATGCTCCAGTTGCTGAGCAATAAACAACACGAGCTTCAGGTAGTCGATCCTATGAAATTAGACTGCAATAACTCAGAAACCACATTTGTAACCACAATTTCAATGCTAAATATTGCGAAGTAATAATTTGATTTCAACATATCAGCAAAAATATAAATTAATAGAGAAAAAGTGACAGTACAAGTAGTACTGCTATGATTACAACCTAACATGAACAGAAACAGAACAGAGGTTGCTTAATGCCTAGAGAAGCATGAAAAAGACACCTAAGTTCTGACTTTATACTAGATTCTAAGTCACCCAAAAAAGAAATGTACAAGTTAAGCCCTCCCCTAAGTACCAAAACATTCCCTCAAATTACTGGACCAGTAGTGAAAAGGGGAGTCAAATCCTAATTCCAAATATCTGAGCCATGACCAACAGAAAAAACTAGCGTCCTCCATCAACTTCTGGTCGTTGAACACTTCATTGTGGAAGATAATTTTGTTCCTGTGATGCCAGATACACCAAGTCAGAGCAACCCACCAAATCTGCCATATCTGTAACTTGAGTCCTTTTTTATGGGAAAAAGAATGTTGGCATAAATGATCTTTCGGGACAGTAGAGAAGGCTCCAACCATGTTCACCCAGGACATAGATTCCCACCACAGCGGCAAAATCCTCTCACACCTGAAAAATAAGTGAGAGGCATCCTCCGCATGACATCTACAAAAAGGGCAATTAATTTGGCTGATTTCCAAGTTTCTTCTTCTCAAATTAGTCTCAGTGGGTAGTCTGTCCCACATCAGTCTCCAAGCAAAGCATGAGGCTTTAGAAGGAACCTTTAATTTCCATAGTTCCTCGAAAAATTCATCCTGGTTTTGACATAGATCGTCCATGTTGAGTAACTTATATGCACTTTCCACTGTATATGACCAAGTTGTAGTTCCCTCCCATACCCAAGAATCTGGTAGCTGCCCTTGTACCCCAAGCATCGACTGTATATCCTCCAGAAATTTTATTGCCACTTCTATTTCACCCTCCATGAGCAGTCGCGCCATCGAAACTGCCATTCCCAGCCATCCTGAACTATTGTTCCCATTTGCTGAATGTACTGGTGCTGCTATTTTGAATTCTGATACATTCTGGGATATTTTACCATCAAAGGTACCCTATCTACTACCCATCCATCTTCCCAAAAGAGCACTTTGGACCCACAACCCACCTTCCAGCTTAATTTTCTAGTAAACCAGCTCCCCTCAACATTCAGACTACCTCATCAGATTTTCGATTATAAGTTCATAACCCTTGCCCATTCCCATTTTGGGCGGAGCAGATCTACTAATTCTTTGATTCCAGTTAGTAAGGTAAGAGTTGAACTAATGAATAGATTCTAGAAGCTAAAAAAGGGTATCCTGAGCAATTTCAATAATAGGGTTCATTGATATTCCTGATATAGTAGATGCTATCACACATACAATCATACTTAATTCGATGGAATTGTTTGATCTTAAAGGGGGCCTCCTGAGCTTAAATCCCTCCACCATATAGATTCTTTGGCAGACCTCCTAGGCTCATCCAGATTTCTCCAACCTCCATACTTTGATACCAATATTTGTGCCCACAGCTCATTCGTATGGTGAAATAAATTCCAACGCCACCTCCCCAACAGTGCCTGATTAAACTTCAATAGATCTTTAATACCCAAGCCCCCTCTCTCCTTCGATGGCATCTCCTAACCTCCTATGGCATCTCTCAGACTTATTTGTCCCCACACTCATCATCAAAATGGTGTGGTTGAAAGAAAACACAAACATATAGTTGACTTGGGCCTTACATTGTTACATCATGCATCTTTACCCTTATAGTTTTGGAACTATGCCTTTACTACTACTATCTATCTCATTAATCGACTTCCCACTACTTCCCTCAATTTTGCCATTCCTTTTGTTACTCTTTTCAAAAAATTTCAATTTCTTAAAACCTTTGGTTGTGCATGTTTTCCATTGTTGAGGCCTTACCATGCACACAAACATCACTTTCGATCTCAAGAGTGTTTGTTTTTGGGGTACCCCTTCTACACCTCTTGTTCCCCCTTGTTTTTCCCCTATTCCAGTCCATTCTCCTACTGTCTCTCTCCCTATATCTCATCCATCCACTTCTTCTGAGTCTACCTTTGTTCATCCTCAAACTTCAGAATCCACAACCCTTAGTGAACCTTCTTCTGAGTTTGTTCCAGCACCTAACTCTATCCCTGTTAACACTCATCCTATGCAAATCAGGTCCAAGTTTGGAATTCAAAATCCTAGACTGCATCCTTCTTTGTTTCTGGCTCATTCTGAACCCAAAACTGTGAAACAGACCCTGAAAAATGCAGATTGGCTTGCTGCCATGCAACAAGAGTATAATGCTTTGCTGAAAAACAAAACTTGGGACTTGGTTCCCTTACCTTCTAATAGACAGGCTATTGGGTGTAAGTGGGTTTTCAGGGTAAAGGAAAATGGTGATGGTTCCATCAACAAGTTCAAAGCAAGGTTGGTAGCCAAGGGTTTTCATTAAGTTCATGGCTTTGACTTTCATGAAATATTTTCTTGTGGTTAAGCTTGTCACCATTTGTATTGTTCTCACACTTGCTCTGTCACATGGGTAGGAGTTATTTCAGCTTGATGTGAATAATGTTTTTCTAAATGGGCTTCTTGAAGAATCTGTATTTATGACACAGCCTCTTGGTTTTGAAGTTGCAGACAGTTCCCTAGTCTGCAAGCTCAACAAAGCTCTCTATGGCTTGAAACAAGCCCCAAGGCACTGGTTTGATAGGCTAAAATCTACTCTACTTCAGTTTGCTTTTGTGGGAAGCAAATGTGATTCTTCTCTTTTCATCTACAAGCATCAGGTGCATATTGTCTATCTTTTAGTCTGTGGATGATAACATCATCACGGGTAGCTCTACTTCTCTTATTCAGCAGCTCACAACCAAACTGCACATTGTCTTCTCTCAAGAAACTTGGTCATTTGGATTATTTTTTGGGCCTAGAGATCAAGTACCTACCTAATAACTCTATACTAATGACTCAAAGCAAATATATTCGTGATTTACTACACAAAACTCACATGGCTGAAGCTCATTCTATTTCTTCCCCCATGGTCTCTAATTGCAGCTATCTAGGCACAATATCTTTCATGATCCAACTCTATATAGATCAGTGGTTAGTGCCTTCCCATATGCTGCTCTTACTAGACCTAAAATCAGCTTTGTTGTCAATGAAGTTTGTCAATTTATGGCTGTACCTCTCCACTCTCATTGGGCAGTGGTTAAAAGAATTTTAAGGTACCTAAAGGGTACTTAGTTTCATGGGCTACTTCTTCAGCCTGCTCTTATTACAAAGCCCTTGGTTCTTCCTGCGTTCTGTGATGCTGACTGGGCATCTGATGTGGATGACAAGCATTCCACCTTAGGGGCTGCCATCTTTATTGGCCCAAACTTAAGATCTTGGTGGTCTCGCAAACAAAAGGTCACAGCTAGGTTTAGCACTTAAGTTGAGTACCGTAGTTTAGCTCAAACTTCTACTGAGCTAACATGGATTCCTGCTCTTCTAACAGAAATGCAAGTTCCCTTCACTACTCCTGTTATTTTTTGTGACAATGAGAGTGTTGTATCCATTGCTCACAACCCTGTGTTCCACAATCGTACGAAACATATGGAAATTGATGTCTTCTTCATTAGAGAAAAAATTCTGGCCATGCAGCTTTCAATTGTGCATATCCTAGCTCTGGATCAATGGGCCGATGTGTTGACCAAACCTCTTTCTTCAACAAGATTTGAAGTTCTCAGGAGCAAACTCAATGTGAACAGTGTTTCTTCTGAAAACTCTTCCCCTTGAGTTTGAGGGGGGGTATTAGAGTATGTGATTGTATAACTATGAAAACAATTTCGTAATATGATTGTAAGGGTTGTTAGCTTTTGCTAACAACACCCCTCTGTGTTAGGCAGTTAGTTTCTGTTATGGTTAGTTCAGAGGTTCAGAGGTCTATATATACCTCTTGTAACTATAACTTTTTCAGTCTAAACTAATATCAGTTTTCTCTCTAAATTTTCTCTCTTCCTCTCACTTTATCAAAGAGTTCTCATCTTGCAAAAAATTGGAACAAAGAACAAACCTGGATATCAACCACTGCTTCTCCGGTTCGTGTTGGCTGACTGCCAGATTCAGGGACCAAATTTTTTGCTTTGTGACACTGCAATGAACCATTTAAACTTTAGTAACAAAAAGGTGAAGAATTTAAATATTGAATCCAAGAAGCACTTGAAATAACAATTAAAGACTATCAACATAAACATTGGAAATATCAATTGACATCAGAAAATATTTCCATACCTCATCAAAAATTATAAGACCGTCAAAACCTGGTCCACACCACTGTACTAGCTGCTGGAGACGAGAACGACCTTTCTCAGAAGATGCTATGAGGCTATTGTACGTCGAAAAAACAACTCCCTCCCTGACCCCAACAGACTTTGAATCAAGCTTAGAATAAGGCAGTTTGTTCAAAGCATGCACTGGATAGAGGGGAAGAAAAGGAAGATATTTAATTTGTAATAACAATGTCTGTAATATCAATAAAATAGTTACCATAACTTTTTAAACTAAAGTCTACATTACACAAACACCTGAAATGGACTGCAAAAGAAAATTTCTCCCAGGTAGATAACAAAGCAACAGAGAACTTCATTGTTTAATTAAAAAAAGCATAATTAGAGATAAAAATGTACACAAGAGAAGGATCATAACAAATGATCTGTCATAAAGCAGCTAGCGTATATGTTCCAACATAACAGCAGGACATGGAAGGGGCATTGTACCACCAGTACAATCTATATATATTGTAGAATCATTTGGAACGGAACAGTCTGTACCCCTTAATGGAATCAAAATATACTGCTTTTTTAATCTTATGTTCTAATCTATTCAACTTTTAAAATGAACCAAACACAAAACAGAACCCATGTGTTATGTTTTGTCCACTTCTAACCTGTCAACCATCGGTTACCTAAAAGTCTAGGTCAAAATAGTATAGTGCAACTAGTACAAGTCCAGCCTTTTTAACGCTAATGCTCTGGATAGAAGTGAATTAGTGAAAGAAACAAATGCAAAAGAAAGCAATAGGTAGTATAGAAATAAAACAGAAATAGAGTGAAAACTAAAAAAGCTGTATTGCTTGGATGTCTTAGAATTTGGGTTTAAACCTAACTCAACCCCAAAAGTTAGGGTTCATGTTGCCCCCTGATCGGATTAGGAGGTGGGGCAAAATGTATAAAAGGAGGGTCAATTATTAAAATACAGTTAGTTAGTTAGTTATACTAACTATGGGAAGGTCAGAAATAGATAAATAGGAGGGGCGGTGGCTGAGGAAAGGGATCAAAAAGTATTAGGAGGTTGGTGAACCTCGAATTCACTATTGTACTCCAGGAGATATTCTCCAATTTCCAATAAAAGCTTTCCTTTCTCTCTAAATCTGGTCCAGTTCCTATCAACTGGTATCAGAGCTTCAATCTTTGGATCCGCATCCAACCCGCCACCTAAAACCTCTATGAAACCATCCATCCCCAACAAGCTGATTACATACAAGACTTAGATCTTTCCACCAAAGGGACTCTATCCAATCTCCTTGTTACGTCCAAATTCCTCCACCCTCCATATTTTGATTCCAATAATTGTGCCCACAATTCATTAGGATTATGGAATAGGTTCTATCTCCATTTTCCAAGCAGAGCTAGATTAAAATTCTCTAAGTCCTTTACACCCAACCCACCGTTCTCCTTCGATAAACAAACTGATTCCCACTTCATCCAAGGTATCTTCTTCTGTTCGCTACTTACCCCCGACGAACCTCCTTTGTATCCTCTCCAATTTAGTTACAACTTTATTCGGCACCCTGAAAAAAGAAAAGAAAAAAATGGGGATCGAGTTAAGGACGGATTTTATCAGGGTCACCCTTCCCCCGAAAGACAAGTATTTTTGTTTCCATATAAACAATTTTCTCTCATATTTTCTCACTATTGGATCCCAAGTCTCACAACGCCTTGGGTTTGCCCCAATTGGAACACCCAGATAGGGAAAAGGTACAGATAACACCCTGCATTGTAAGGAGGTGGCAGCTGATATAATCCATTGCGCATTTCTCCCAAACGCACCAAAACTGCACTTATTACAGTTTATTCTCAAACCGATACCATCTCAAAACACCTCAGCATCACTTTGATAGCTGTAACATTTTTCAACAACGTAGAACCAAAGAAAATGGTATCATCGGCGTATTGAAGGATGCTGATTTCTACCTTGTTCCTCCCCACCTTGAAGCTATCATACAGATTATTGGTTTGGGCTTCTCTCATTAGCCCTGTTAAACCTTCCGCTACTATATTAAACAGCAAAGGGGCTAGGGGATCCCCTTGCCTGAGGCCTCTTTGAGGGCAGAACTCATCAGTTGGGCTTCCGTTCACCAAAATAGAAACAGAGGCAGATTTTAGGCATCCTTCAATCCATGAAATCCATCTCGGGCAGAATCTCATCCTCCTCATCATGTATGTAAGGAACTCCCAACTTATCGAATCATAAGCCTTTTCGTAATCCACTTTAAAAATCAAACAGCTCTTATTATACCTCTTAGCCTCCTCCACTACCTCATATGCCACCATCACACTATGTATTAATTGGCGTCCTTCTATGAAAGCGGATTGGCGATCGTCAATGATGAATGGCATCACCTTCTTCAATCTTGTAGCCAGCACCTTAGAAACTATTTTATACATGCATCCAATTAAAGAGATTGGTCTGAATTCGGATAAGCTTTGGGGATCTTGGACCTCAGGAATCAATGCTAAGAAAGAAGCATTCCCGCCCTTTGGGAAGATACCATTAACATAGAACTCATCTCTGAAGTGGAGTAAATCAGGCTTTATCACATCCTAAAATTCCTTGAAAAATTTGAAATTTAAACCATCCGGGCCAGGGCTCTTGTTGCTGCCACAACTCCAAACTGCGTCTCTCACTTCAGAGGCATCGAAACGGGCTACCAAGGCATCATTTTGTTGCTGATCAAGGGTTCTAAATGCAACCCCGTCAAGTTTGGGCCTATCTAAGACTGATTCTGCATATTGCCTTTTGAAAAACAACATAATTTCCTCCTTCACCCTATTTGGCTCCTCCAGGTCCCATCAATCAACAGCCCTCTCACCATATTTCTTCTACGATGCCAATTAACTGTCAAGTGAAAAACACGTGAGTTGGTATCCCCCTCCTTGATCCATTTAGACCTAGCTTTTTGTCTTAATAAAGAGGCATTTGATTTTGCTGCTACCCACAACTCTTCTTGTAATTGTTTCCTCCTTGTAACTTCTTCATCATTCAACTGCCTGTCCTCAGCTTCTACCTCGAGCTTGTTGAGCTCCATTTCTATCTTCCTCAGCTATTGTTGAATGTCTCCAAACTGTGCAGTGTTCCAGACTTTCAGTTTCTGTTTGAGATTCTTGATCTTTTCTTTTAGAATATAACCTCCCCAGCCAGGAACCAAATTTGAATTCCACGCCTCAAAGACAGCCTTCCTGAAAGTTTTATTTTCCAACCAGCAATCTAGAACCCGAAAAGGATTTGGTCCCCAATCTGTAGATGAGGATCTAAGCAGAATTGGGCAATGATCCGAATAGTTGCGATCCAATGTGAGTTGAGAACTTCCCTGCCATACTGACATCCAATCTGCAGAAACAAGGGCCCTATCTAATCTGCTTTTGGCTATTCCATTCGGTCTATGCCAAGTGAAATTTCTCCCAATCCTAGGCACCTCCTCAACTTCTAATTCCGCAATCCAATCATTGATCTCTTTGACAATACCATCGTCCTGTGTTTTAAGGCATAGTCCCAATCTCTCTGATGATCTTCTAATGTTATTAAAATCGCCAATGATGCACCATAAACCCCCCATATTTGCCATTCTCAATTGAGTAATTCCCTCCCATAGCACTCTCTTCAAAGTTGTCTCACACGGTGAGTACACGTTGATTATTGTGACCTTCTTATTATCTGCCATCCAGTAACCTTCCAAATAAATAAAACCACTGCCTATCATCTTTTTCTCTAATTTGAAAGAATCCTCATTCCATATACACAATAAACCACCTGCTTTATTACGTGCTGGCTGACATGCCCATGATGCACTAGAGTCACCCCACAAGGCTTGACAGCTATTCTTGTCAATTTCTTCTCTCTTTGTCTCTTGTAAATACAGCAAGTCTAATTTTTCTTTACAAACCATTTTTCTAATTGAATTCCATTTTACCCCCCTCCCTAGCCCCCTGATGTTGTAGGACATAATCTTCATCAATCTAACTCATTGATTTCCTGTCACGAAGCCTCATCCTTGTCCTTTTCCTCCATCAAAATCAGTTGCTTTCTCATATCATCCTGATTGTTGCATGTGACTCCTAATTTTGTTGCCATATCCCAAAAACCATCTGGGTGCATTACACTAGTAGAGGAGCTTGGGGCTGACTTAGGGCCCAAAATATTGTCATTGAGTTCTGCCCCCCACTCAGCTAATTCCTTCAATCCACTACCCACTGCTCTTGTTGGAGTTGTATCGAAAATCACCTCCTTACCCTTATCCTTGTTCAGCATTTAGAGCAGATTTGCTGGTCTTGGACCTTAATGGGACCTATTTCCTTCCTGCACCCTCTATTTCTTGAGTATACTTGCCACTGAGAGTGAGGCCCCTTTAACTGTAGGCCCAAAGATGTAATTTTTGCTTCTAATACTTCAGCTTTCCCACCCATTGTGGGTCCCTCCTCCTTTCTAGTACATTCTATTTTTTCTCCTTCTTCACGTGACCTCTTTTCCCCAATTACCCCATTCAGATCTTCCGATACTATCTTATTTAGAGCAGCAGCCTTGACTTTCCATCCTGTATCATCCCCGTGCTCTGTCGATTCCTGCCCCAAGTTTGAAATTCTAGTGTTGTCGCTATCTCCTCTGAGGTCGTCACAGCTAGTGTTGTATATTCCGTTACAATGCTATTGGGCCCAAATCTCAAGACAGTGTCCTGGCCCATTTCTATTTAGGGTAAACCCCTAAATGTGATGTCTCTCTTATAAATACCCTCATTATGAGGTGAGACAGTGACGAAAGTTTCAGAGTGAGAGGCAGACGCAAAGGTGTGGCTGCAGAGAGACTGAGCGAAACAGAAAGTGAGTGTTTCTCCGGTTAGTGAACCGTCGAGGGTGTCTCCGAGAGCTGTGAGCTGCTTGTTGAGAGTGTTTCACTTCTGTTGTAGCGAGGTTGAGAGAAGCTCCGGCAGGTGGCCGTTTGAGCGTCGTTTGTAACCATTATTGTGAAATAGTGGATTGTTCTGGACTTGGTCTCGTGGGTTTTCCTCTTGGAGGTTTTCTCCCACGTAAAGCTATATCTGTGTGTTGTTTCTCCCTTCTCTTCTCTCGTTTACTGTTTGATTGTTTCCGCTTCATTTATTTGTGTTTTACTGTGTCGGCTGCTGTGGGTTGAGTCGTGCGACTCCCCAGTGTTACGGTTGGTTGAGGGAGCTCCCAGCCGAGAAGAGACGAGTTCGGCTGAGTTCGCGGAAATCCGGACACGGGTGGTGTCGAGTACGCGAGGAGCTGAGCAGAGGGTAGCCGACGGTTGTGGTGCCGAGCCGATCACGCGGTGTCGGATAGCAAATTCCACAACAGTTCTGGTATCAGAGCTCCAGGTTGGAGGCTCTGAGAGAGAGAGATACCGGGATGGAGACTAGTACCAGTGGAGGCGTTTCCCATGATGGGGATATGTTCAAGTTGACCGCCGACAACTTCGCCTACTGGAGACCGATGATGGAAGATCATCTATATTGCAAGGATTTGCATGAGCCCATTGTCCTTGATGAGAGGCCGACTGGAAAGACGGACAAGGAATGGGAGATCCTGAGTCGGAAGGCGGTTGCCACGATCAGGAAGCATATTGACAAAAGCCTCTTTGAGCATGTGTCCGAGTTCACGAATGCCTTCGAATTGTGGAACAAGTTGGAGTCCATGATTCAGAAGAAGACTCCGAGAAACAAGGCTCACCTGGTCCGCCGACTTGTGAAGCTGGAGTATAAGGACGGGATGAGTATGATCGAGCACCTCAACACCTACAAAGGTGTAGTGAACCAGCTGTCCAAGACCGACATGAGGATAGACGACGAGATGCAAGCTCTGTTGCTCTTGAACTCGTTGCCAGATAGCTGGGATACCCTGGTAGTTACGTTGAGTAACTCGGCGCCAGAAGGGAAGCTGGAGATGGATGTCGTGACCGACAGCCTCCTGAATGAAGAAGCTAGGAGGAGAGAGCGGGGTGCGAGTAGCAGTGGAGATGTCATTGTTGCCGAGCAGAGTAAATCCGACTTCCGGGCTCGAGGAAGGAGCCGAGGTCGTGACAGGAGGGACAAGTCCCATGATCGGTCAAGACCGAGGAATGAACTGAAGTGCTTCTATTGTGGGAAGACCGGACACAAGAAGGCCGACTGCTGGACTCTGAAGAGAGATGAGCAGAGCGGGTCTGTAAAGTCAGACCAGGGGAAGAAGGAGGCTAGGAGTACCACAGCGGTGGTAGCAAGTGTTGGGCCCGAGATATTTCTACTCGGCGAGAACATTGTGAATGTCACCCTTGATGACTGTACCTGGATAGTGGATTCGGGTGCTTCTTTCCACGTGACCCCTCACAGAAGGTTTTTCTCCTTCTACCGGAGTGAAGAGTTTGGAGCTGTGAAGATGGGGAATCAGGTAACCAGCCAAATTGTTGGCGTCGGTGAAGTGACATTGACTTCGGAGGTCGGATGTCGGATAGTCCTGAAGGACGTGAGGCATGTACCTGACATGCGGTTGAACCTAATCTCGGTAGGGAAACTTGATGACGCCGAATTAGTGAACAGCTTTGAGAGCTGCAGATGGAAGCTATCCAAGGGGAACTTGGTGATAGCCCGTGGAAGGAAGGAAGGTTCCTTGTATGTGATGCAAGGTCGGATGAATGGCGGAGAAGCCAACATCGTGTTCGGTGGGTCAAGCCTGGAGTTGTGGCACAAGCGTCTCGGCCACATGAGCGAGAAAGGGCTTGAGATTTTGGAGAGGAAAGAGCTATTGACCGGGTTGAAGGGACAAGTGCTGGAGAGTTGCTCGCATTGTCTAGCTGGGAAGCAGCACCGAGTTTCTTTTGTGAGACCGAATCAACCTCGGCGACGGAGGTATTTACTTGACCTCGTCCACACTGATGTCTGCTCCATGTCGGAAAGATCTATTGGAGGGGCACAGTATTTTGTCTCTTTCATTGACGACCACTCCCGCAAAGTGTGGGCATATCCTTTGAAGACTAAGGATCAGGTGCTCCAGTCGTTTAAAGAATTCCATGCCATGGTGGAAAGGGAGACTGGAAGGAAGTTGAAAGTGGTCAGGTCGGATAATGGTAGAGAGTACAGGGGTCCCTTTGAAGCCTACTGTAGAAAGGTCAGGATCAGAATGGAGAAAACGCCCCCCAAGACACCTCAGCTGAACGGACTCGCTGAGAGGATGAACCGGACAATAGAAGAGAAGGTCCGGAGAATGCTATCCAACGCCAGGTTGTCGAAGGCATACTGGGGAGAGGCTGTGAGGACAGCCGTTGACCTGATAAATCTCTCACCATCGAGGCCTTTGGAAAGGGAGATTCCAGAGGAGATTTGGACAGGTCGGAAAGCGACCTATGATCGCCTGAGGGTGTTCGGATGCCGAGCCTTCGTGCACGTCCCTAAAGATGAGAGAGGGAAGTTGGATGCAAAGACGAAGGAGTGCATTTATCTCGGATAGCCGAAGACCGAGTTTGGTTTCAGACTTTGGGATCCAATCGGAAAGAAGATTGTGAGGAGCCGAGATGTAGTCTTTCATGAGAATGAGACCATCCATGACATCTCGAAGCCCGAAGTCCGGGTTACTGTCCGAGGAGAAGAACCCGCCCCGAGTGTAGATGCTGAAGCAGGGGGAGAAACCGAGGACATCGCTGGAGGCGATGTGAATGAAGATGGTGCCCAGCAGAGTGATGCCGGGATCCGGGCACAGAGTGCAGAGCCGAGTTCCGAGGGTGAAGAAGAAGAGTCGAGATACCCCACTAGAGTGAGAAAACCTTCTTCAAGATATCCAGCCGACGAGTATACCATCATTGCCGAGGAGGGTGAACCTCAGAGTTTTGATGAGGCGGTGGAGAGTTCAGACCGAGCTGAATGGGAGAAGGCCATGCAGGACGAGATGAGGTCGCTGCATGAGAATCAGACGTATGAGCTGACCGAGCTGCCCAAGGGAAGGCGAGCTTTGAAGAACAAGTGGGTGTATAAGATCAAACAGGAGGAGGTCGGCAAGAAGCCGAGATACAAAGTCCGGATTGTGGTGAAAGGCTGCAATCAGAAGAAGGGAATTGACTTTGATGAAATTTTCTCTCCTGTTGTGAAGCTGACCTCGATTCGATCAGTTCTAGCCATGGCAGCTACGATGGATCTGGAGGTGGAGCAGATGGATGTAAAGACGGCATTTCTTCACGGGGAGCTGGAGGAAGAGATCTTCATGGAACAGTCCGAGGGATTTGAAGTGCCGGGTTGTGAGGGCAAAGTGTGCCGACTGAGGAAGAGTCTCTATGGCTTGAAGCAAGCACCTCGACAGTGGTACAGGAAGTTTGATTCCTTCATGACCAAGTACAAGTTCATGAAGACGGATGCCGACCACTGCGTATTTGTGAAGAGGTATGAGACTGGTGATTCCTTGATCTTGCTTCTATATGTGGACGACATGCTGATTGTCGGGCAAGACAAGACGAAGATTGCCGAGCTGAAGAGAGCGTTGAGCTCGTCCTTCGCAATGAAGGATTTGGGTCCAGCAAAGCAGATTCTCGGGATAAAGATTATCCGAGATCGTGAGAAGAAGCTACTGTGGCTAAGTCAGGAGAAGTATGTTGAGAAGATCCTGAAGAGGTTCAACATGGACAAAGCCAAGACAGTGAGCACCCCCTTGGCCGGACATTTGAAGCTGAATGAGAGACAATGTCCGAGCTCAGATGAAGACCGAGAAGAGATAGAGAAGATCCCGTACCAGTCTGCAGTGAGGAGTCTAATGTATGCAATGGTTTGCACTAGACCCGACCCCGCCCATGCAGTTGGAGTGGTTAGCCAGTACCTATCGAACCCCGACAGGGAGCACTGGGAAGCAATGAAGTGGATCTTCAGATACCTCCGCGGGACGACCCGTATGTGTCTTCGGTTTGGTGAAGGTAAGGCCGAGTTGCAAGGCTACTCGGATGCCGACTTGGGGGGAGATTCCGACTCGAGGAAGTCGACGACGGGTTATTTGATGACCTTTGCTGGAGGAGCTATTGCGTGGCAATCCAGATTGCAGAAGTGTGTGGCACTATCGACGACCGAGGCCGAGTACATTGCAGCGACTGAGGCGTGCAAGGAGTTCCTGTGGATGAAGAGTTTTCTCCAGGAGGTCGGCCATGAGCAAGACGAGTATGTCTTAAAGTGTGATAGCCAGAGTGCAATTCATCTTGCACGGAACTCGGCATTTCACTCCCGCAGTAAGCACATTGATGTGCGGTATCATTGGATCCGAGATGCGGTGGAGGCCGGGAAGCTCACACTGGAAAAGGTGCACACAAGTCAGAATTGGTCTGACATGATGACGAAACCGGTAGCAGTGATGAAGTTTGAAGATTGCTGCATGGGAGCCGGGCTTGTGAACTCGGTTTGAAGAGCCGAGTAGAGGACCTCGGCAGTGGAGGCCGAGTAGAGGATCTCGGCAAGTGCCGAGCAGAAGTCCTCGGCAAGAGAGTGCCGAGTTGAGCTAAGAGAGGCCGAGTTGAGTTTCGTCCTTGGACCTCGGTGGAAGACCGACTTTGAAGATCGGGTTGCCAAGTGTTCGGTGGAAGACCGGCTGATGTCCGGGTTGCCAAGTTGAAAGATCGGCTTTTGTCCGAGTTGCCATTTGTCGCATTGCAACGAAAGGGGGAGAATTGTTGTATATTCTGTTACAATGCTATTGGGCCCAAATCCCAAGGCAGTGTCCTGGCCCATTTCTATTTAGGGTAAACCCCTAAATGTGATGTCTCTCTTATAAATACCCTCATTATGAGGTGAGACAGTGACGAAAGTTTCAGAGTGAGAGGCAGACGCAAAGGTGTGGCTGCAGAGAGACTGAGCGAAACAGAGAGTGAGTGTTTCTCCGGTTAGTGAACCGTCGAGGGTGTCTCCGAGAGCTGTGAGCTGCTTGTTGAGAGTGTTTCACTTCTGTTGTAGCGAGGTTGAGAGAAGCTCCGGCAGGTGGCCGTTTGAGCGTCGTTTGGAACCATTATTGTGGAATAGTGGATTGTTCTGGACTTGGTCCCGTCGGTTTTCCTCTTGGAGGTTTTCTCCCACGTAAAGCTATATCTGTGTGTTGTTTTTCCCTTCTCTTCTCTCGTTTACTGTTTGATTGTTTCCGCTGCAGTTGTTTGTGTTTTACTGTGTCGGCTGCTGTGGGTTGAGTCGTGCGACTCCCCAGTGTTACGGTTGGTTGAGGGAGCTCCCAGCCGAGAAGAGACGAGTTCGGCTGAGTTCGCGGAAATCCGGACACGGGTGGTGTCGAGTACGCGAGGAGCTGAGCAGAGGGTAGCCGACGGTTGTGGTGCCGAGCCGATCACGCAGTGTCGGATAGCAAATTCCACAACAGCTAGGTAGCCGCTTTCCATCAAGAGTAGCCTTGTCAGTCACCCCATTACTGCTCCTTGTGTCAGCGACGTAACCATTATCCACTGGGTCCAGGCTTTTGCAATTTCCGCTGGGTAATAGTCTCGTCTCCCCCACTCTGCTAGATTCTCCTTGTTCGAAGTTCCACTGTTTCACGGCGCTGCATGGCCTGTCCTCCGACGATATGCTGAAATTCTCCACACTCTCATCAGAGGTTATTTCATCTGAGAATCCCTCGAAGTTGTCGTTACGGCATCGGCATCTCCCAGAACAGGTGCTTGCTTCTTCGACGATGTTGATCGTGAATTCAACATCATTTATAAGCGTTGTTACCTTATGGTGGATGATGGGTTGCCACAGTGTCTTGATAAGCACACGAGCTCTATATAGGCGCTGGAGATCTTCAGTGGCGTCTTCCAGTTCCACCACATCACCAACCCCCGCCACCAGTTTGCTGATATTTTCTGAATCTCAAACGTGTATCGGGATATCCCAACACAACACCCATACCAGACGAAAACCAGGCTTCATCTTGTTGTTCCATTTTTTTAAAGTATGGAACATGGATAATCTCGTGCCAACCTCCTCTCAACACATTTCTGAGCTTTGGAATCGGTCAACCCCATAAGCAGTACCATATCATTCCCAATATATTTTGGCTTGACATCCTCCCCACCCTTCCAAGCAAGTTCTTCGATCCTATCGAACATGGCGGAGTGCATCAGGGTTTTTGTGACCGCAAAATTCCCCTTAAACTAAAAGGAAAATCTATAAACCAGTTGTTAGACTGGCAATGTTATATGGAACAGAATGTTGGCCAACACATAGACAACATAAGCATAAAATAGGGGTAGCAGAAATGAGGATGTTTTTTTTTTTTTTATCAGCAAATAAATATTATATGTATAAATATGATAAGAAGAGATAGCAGAATGTACAAAAAGACCAAAGAGAAGCCCAATAGCTAGCAAGACACGCCTTTGGCATCCTAATACATGGACTCAATCCTGAATTAATATGCCAAAGGTCAAGGTAGTGTCAAACTTGCCACCAGGTTAAAGAGAAAATACAAATACTGATCCCCCAAAATACAAAAAACACAGATTCTACGACCCCCCTGTATACAAAAAACCATCTCTGATGTTAAAGTGGATGTGTGGTTATACGAAGATGGATAAGATAAAAAATGAGGATATTCAACGAAAGGTATTAGTGGTACCGATATGTGAAAAGATGAGGGAGCATAGATTGAGCTGGTTTGAACACGTTATGAGACGGCCACTAGATGCTCCCGTAAGAACAAGAGTGTGTTACCAAAAATTCGACACAAAGAGAGGTAGAGGTCGACCGAAACTTACCTGGGGAAAAGTAGTTAAACAAAACCTAATGAAGTGGGATATAGATTGGCGGACGGTATGTCTTAGGACGGAGTGGAGAAAAGTTATAAGTTTGATGGAGGGTTAAACCCATTAGTAGTTCTATGTTACAGTCGTTCCCTTGTTTTTGTTCTCTTCCTCTTCTTATTTCTCCTCTTCCTTTCAACCCTCTTTTATTTTAGCTTATTTTTTTTCTCTTTTGTCTTATTGCTACTTTTTTCTTCCCCCCTCCCTTTCTCTTTCTTTGTCTTATTTTCGATCTATCATTGGATTCATCTACCACTGATCCTAATTAACTTGGGTTAAAGATGTCGTTGATGTTGATGACGATATATCAACAAAAAAAATCATAGTTAGAATTATTTTTGCAATAGTTATCTATTTAACATAATGGACAAACAGGTTAATTAACACACCACAGAAATTTTCAAGGAATTACCTTCAATGCACGTAGCACCTACATCATCCAAGTCTCTTCTAGCATCAAACTTCAAGTCTGAACCAACAGAAATCCACCTGTGTAAGATCATTGAAAACGCAACAAAAGTATCCAAACAATTAAACTCTCATGGTATAACTACATATGTCCAGATAAACATGCAAAAAGGTACACTCAAAGCATGAAACTTGACTGCATGTGAGTACCACTGAGCAAACTTACAATGCTTTCCTCCTATAATGATGCCAGTTCTCCCAAATCAGCCCTGCAATAGTCCGACCTTTACCTACACCAGCACCATCTCCAATAAAAAACCCTGCCCTAGCTCCATTTGAGAGGTGTTGGAGGTGTCTCTGTCACAAAAATAACATCATACACAAGAAAGGCAAAACAAAACTCAATCATATATTGTCAATTATAGAAGAAACCTGACAAGCATAGACCAATGACTCAATTTGCAAGCAAGACAAAGCCTTTGAACTTTCCAAATCATCTTTAATTTTTGGATCATAAGTTGGCTCAGGAGGCTGCACTGCAGACAACGAAGATGTCTCCACAACAGGATCTGGATGTGGAGGTCCAATAGATACTTTTGGCGGCCGCTGCACAAGGAGACATCGTTTTCATAACTTGAAATAACAAATGAATGCAGCCAAAACAATGTTCTAGCATACAATGCTGTCAAAAGGAAAAAATTAGTATCTCACATAATCTGTAAATGTTTCTCCAACCATGCCACCTTCATCTTCGTCCCGCTCCACTTCAACAGCAACCTGGATTAATTTAATGCATCATAAAAAAACAAAAATATAAGTAAGAACTATAAAATATACAAATAACATTTTTTGAAACAATGGACCTTCACAAAAAACTGACAGACAAGAAATAAATTAATAAAAGGAAGGAAATGTCACTGGACTATTGGATAAATGAATCAATATAAAGAGGGAGGTAGGAAGCCATCCATTTTATGTTATGTTTTTGCCAGGAGGAAAATTTTATGTTCACAAATTAATTTTCCTTTTCAAAAACAAAATCAGAGTAGAAGATCCAAAATATGAAATAAATACAGATACATGCATAAACTTGCATGGAAAACAGTAGAGTCAGGAACCTCTTAAGTCCTAAGTACACTTAGAAAAACAAGAGGTAAGATAGAAAACAGAAAGAACATTGACTACTGAGCCAAAAAAAGAAAAGGAAGAACATTGACTGGAAAGAACAATCCAGCCACTAGGTAGGCATAACCTATATAAATACACTTAAAACTAACCATGAGCAGAATAATTTTAGCGATAAACTTCATCCCCAAATTTTGTGGGACAGACTTGTCTTCCTAATCCTAGCCTCATAGTGGACTCATCTATTGAACCTTTCTATATCATACTTGCAAATGGACTGGAAGGGTGTGACAAAATTTAACTGTTTCTTTCACTGTTTAATTTGGTCGGAATGGTGGCTGAACAGTGGCGGTGACCGGAAAAGTTGCCAGAAATTCAAAAACAGGTCATCAGAGAAGGAGAGAAGGGTCCCCAAAGCCTGAGTGCGAAAACAAGTTGTCTGAAGAACAACTTTCTTTATTCCTCTGTCAAGAATAACCTAAGCTCTAGATACCATATAACAGTGTTTTACTGTAACGTTGTGTGTTGTCATAGATCACACCATGCTGATTATAATATGAAAAAGGGAATCAATATTGATTACAAGATCAATCAATTACTGATTTATAGGAAATAGGATATTCTAATATTAAATAAAATATCAAGAATAATAGATGTAATCTCACATGGCATGAGGGAACATCAATCTAACAAATTTCGCAACATTATACAAGACACCTAGGGTCTGCTTGGTTGAGAAGGAGAAAATTGGGAAGG
>PYAF01005287.1:190472-214556 GCA_007407185.1 Glycine tomentella | reverse complement strand
AAAGTTTGGCTTGGAGTACAAAATCCATACATTTTGGTTTCAAGCCTATATTTCTGCTACACCACTCATTCCAAATTTTCCACATCCCCACTTCCCACCTACTAAACAAAGGTTTGGATGGAAGGATTTGTAGGAGAAGTGGATGGTTAAATTCCTTCAACATACATACTGCTGTTTTACTGGTCTTAGAACTCAAAGGTGGAAGATTTGGTGGTTAGCTTTGACTTGGAGCATTTGGTTTCATCGTAATAGGATTGTTTTTCATAACGAAAGTTTCAATGGTCCTAAGCTGTTGGAGGATGCTATTTTCTTTTGCTGGTCCTAGCTAGCTAATTTGGAGAAAGGTTTCAATATTCCTTTCTACCAATGGTCTAGCCATACTAGAGAAGGTTTTTGTCTGTAGGAGTGGCCTTAGCTCCTTTGTTTCTTTTGTTTCTTATGGCTTGGATGTGAGCATGTCCTTAGACTGATCTTTGGTACCTTAATTCAGGATTGTTTTCATGTATTAGGTTGTCAAAGTTCTGTCATGTTTGTTGATGGACCTTTTCTTTGGTTCTTACATCAGTACTACTTGTACTTTTTTCTATCATAAATCTATAATATATTATCTTTGCTGATAAAAAAAATGGACCAAGTTATAAAATGTTTATAAAAAATAAAAATAGTTGGTTGAATGCTCACATGATAATCTATCATTCTAATCCTCCTTATTTAAAATATCCTCAAATAAGGAGAACATTAATCAAAACAAAAATTAGTCCTCCCTTCGTCTAACCTACAAATCCTTCCATCCAAATGATAATAGATCAAAGACCAATAAGGCTGGTTTAGTCAAATGAATCATTGATTCCTTCAGCTATACACCAACACCAACATCAACAGCACCTTTAATCTAAATTAATTTAGGTTGGTGGTAGATGAATCCAATGATAGATCGAAAATAAGACAAAGAAAGAGAAAGGAGAAGGGGAAGAAAAAAGTAGAAATAAGACAAAAGAAAAAAAAAACTAAAATAAAAGAGGGGTAAAAGGAAGAGGGAAAAAATGAAGGGGAAGGGAACAAAAACAAGGAAACAACTGAAACATAGAACTACTAATGGATTTAATCCTCCACCAAGCTTATAGCTTTTCTCCACTTCGTCCTAAGACATACCGTTCGTCAATCTATACCTCACTCCATTAGGTCTTATTTACCTACCTTTCCTCAGGTAAGTTTCGATCGACCTCTACCTCTCTTTGAGTTGAGCTCTTGATAACACCATAGTTATCAATCCCAGATAGCGGAACGGAGCGGCCGCCCTTAAAACTGGGATAGCGGGATAGCGGATAGCGGGATAGCGGATAGCGGGATGACCGCTATTTTAATGATTTTATATATGTATTAAAAAATTTATAATATAAATATATAAGCTGAAAAAGAAAAATATAACTAAAATTCATGCAAAATATAAAGTAGAACAGTAGATGTCAATTAAAAACAATTTTACAAAATAAGTCTTTAACCCTCTAGAATTTTTGTTAGACGGAGAAGAAGGAGAAGAAAGAAAGAAACAAAAACAGAAAAAGAAGGGGAAGGTCGCACCTCAACGGAGATGAGAAGCAAGATCCGCCAGTGAAGAAGAAAGAGACGTCGCACAAGGGAACGAAGGTCGCCGGAGAAGAAGAAAGGGTCGCTGGAGAAGAAGAACGGGTCGCCGGAGCAGTCGCGGTCGGAGTGAACGAACAAGGTCGGATTCAATGGCGCTCGTGCAGAAGAACTGAAGAAGAAGACGACGTTTAAATACTATGCGACGTCCGCTACGTTGAACCGCACCGCTACACTACCCTTCGTACGGTGCATGGCCGATCCGTGCCGCTCTGACCACTATTGATGACATAGGATAACACACTCTTGTTCTTACCGGAACATCCAATGACCGTCTCATAACGTGCCCAAACCACCTCAATCTATGCTCTCTCATATTTTCACATATCGGTACCACTGATACCTTTCGTCGAATATCCTCATTTCTTATCTTATCCATTTTCGTATAACCATACATCCACCTTAACATCCTCATTTCTGCTATCCCTATTTTATGCTCATGTTGCCTATATGCTGGCCAGCATTCCACTCCATTTTATTTGTTTGAAGAGTCTTATTAAAAAGCTAGCTGGCAGCTATATAATTATAAAATTTCAATACCCTTAAACAATATTACTTCTTTGTGGAATAACTCTAATTCCAACTCTATAACGCATGAAACTTCTATTAATATCAGTTCAGCACCCACCAAGGCACTACTAACACTAAACATCTTCACCCTAAAATAATGACAAGATTCTGTGCATGAGATGGACCAAAGAGGCAAATAAACCAAAAATATAGAAACACAGGACACATTAAGTACCTTAACAACTCAACTCATTCCCAACAGCAGTACTTTCCGCTTCTCTCATTAACAAACCACTTTTTTCCACCTCAAATAAAATAACGCATCCTACTTCCTCTTTGTAATACTTGTTCTTTACTTTATCAACCATCAAGCATATCCTACTTCCAATTTGTAATACTTGTTCATACTTGCTAACATCTTTACCTTATCAACTATCAAGCACATTCTACTTCCTTTTTGAAATTCACATCCATCCTTGCTAACGGCTTTACCTCATCAACCAACAATCTAGCATATTCTACCTCCTTTTCATAATGGTTGTTCATTTTCATCAGCAAAATTATCATATCAATACGAGTCAACGTACATAGGAATCCAAATGAAACCTAAAATCACACTACACGGTAACATTATAATGTCAACCACAGTCCACAGTCACAAGCACACGTTATATTGTATGTCACCGATATCAATCAAGATAAACTTAAGTACACATAGAAATCCCATAGTAACCTAAAATCACAATACACAGAAATTCTAATATCAACCACAATCACAATCGCACTTTATATTATATGTCTTCACATCTATCATGACGAACTAAAGTACAAACAGAAACCCTACCGTAACCTAAAATCACACTACACAATGAACCAGGCACAATTTCCCTTCACCACTTCAAAATTACTGAAATTCACTTCCTCCAAAGAGCAGAATAAAGAAAGGAACGGAGAGCAAACCTCATTAACTTCTTCCTGAACGGGGAAGAACTGCTTGACTTTGGAGACATCCACGGCGAGGTCAACCCCGCACTGAGGGCAAGCAAAGCGCGCGAGGCCGTGAGGGACGTTGAGGATGGCCTTGCACGAAGCGCAGGGAAGCTGGATCTTAGTGGGATCAATGCCGTGCGCCGGAGCCTGCGACGGCTGCGATGCCGGAGCGGACGTCGTCGGAGGAGGAAGCGGCGCTGCCGCCGTGTTGCCCGCCGCCGCCTTGGGCATGAGCTCCGGCGGAAGCATCTGCGGCATTCGGCACGTAGGGCACGCGAATTCGGTGAGGCCGGGAGCCACAGACAGGATCATGCGGCAGCCGGCACAGCGAACGCGGACGCTCTCGGCCGGCTGAGGAGGTGGTGGAGTCGACGGTGGCGGTGGCAGTGGTGCCAGCGGCGGAGAAGCAGATGGTTGTGTCATCTCGGAAAAGAGAGCGCGAAAGGGTTTTTTCTTTCTTTTTGGGGGAAAGTTGCGTTTGGCGGGCTGAGAAGTTTTTTTCCTTTTCTTTTCTTTCTTCCTCCTCTGCTCTCTCTTCGGCTTTTGTTTTGATTGGAGATGTCGTTGACGTGTGAGGGAGTGAGCCCAAAAGGATTTCTTATTGTCGGGGAGTGTGGCTTTTAGGGAAGCTAGGCTCACTTCTTTCGAGTTAGGAAATGAGCACGTGACACCACACGTGAGAGAATTTGGTATTTATACACAAAAATATAAGAGCAAAATTATGATAAGGTATGAATTAAGAAAGTATGATAAGATAAAACTAGTATTTTAGTCTATATTTTTTGTTCCTAGCTCACAGGTTATGGATATCTTCTAACTTATTGGATCAAAAATTAATTATGTTCACGATATGTAAACTCAAAAAAAATTATATATGATAAAAATCGAATACAAGTTCTTCCAAACTCGTAATATTATGAACTTATTCAAATTTTACTATATAAGGTTAATAGAAAGAAATTTGAAAAACAAAAAAGATAATAATATATACAAAGATGAATAAAGGAATATTTGAAAAAAAAATAACATGAACGAAGGTAGTTACAAAATTCAGAAATTGATAAGATAAATTTTAGGAAAAGTTGCAAACAAATATGAATAAAGGATCATTAGAAGATGCATTGTAGAACAAAAGAATGAAGATTTAAATTCTATATTGTTCAAAAGCATTGTAACATCCCTAATTTGGTGAATGTATATCGCAAAAAAATTATCACTGTTTTCACAATCAAATTAATAAAACTTTCTTTGAAATTTGAAATTTTGTGTTTTAGAGTAGTGATATCGTAGCGACAAGGCACGTCGTTACATTTAGTGGTATCAGAGCGAAGTTGAACCTTTCGACCAATGAGTTGTGAGTCTTTTGTGTTTCTCTGTGCATTCTATGTTTGAGTACATGATTGCTTTGTAGTTGCTTGGGTTGTTTGTGTTTGAAACTTATTCACATTGTTGTTCTACGTGGGTTATAGAGATTTGTTGGTGCTGTCATAACATGTTTGTATCTCTGATGTCTATTATACCATGAGTTCTAATGCCTTGTCACGAGCTAAGACCGACCATCTTGATAGTTCGTGAAATGCAATGGGACACTATGGCAAGCAGTTAGGAATACAAAGGGTGAAGAGTAAGTGTTAATGTCTCGAGAGAAAATCGTTGTAGAGGATTGATTTCTCGAGGCATTAACTCTCAAGAGTAACTTTAGTAGGGACTTGAGATAGGTATAAAGTTGTCTTTTCCCTTTTCTTGTGTGTATTCCTTCCATGTTCTCACTTCCTGGTGTGCACAGGGAGTGATGGTTAGTAGGAATAATCATGTGATAGTTGATGTCCTCCAAGCCTTAGCCCAAGCTATGGGGCATCAGAATAAAGGAGAAGCTAGTGGAACTGCTGAGTATCAAGGGTTGGATCGCTTGCAACGAAACAATCCCCCTACTTTCAATGGAGGATACAACCCTAATGGTGCTCAGAACTAGATACGAGAGATAGAGAAAATCTTCCAAGTGATGGCATGTCCTGTAACGACCCGTCTCGTCGCTCCAATATCACTACTCTAAATGTAAAATTTCAATTTTTAATGAAAATTAATTTAATTAAGGAAATGAGAGTAAATTTTTCGCAATAATACCATTATCAAACAACGCACAAACACATAAATAAATACATATGTATGTATATTTTAAACCATTGCATATCATTCACATATTAGAACATAATTTAGCTTTTAATAAATATATAAGCTTGGGCTTTACATGTCCGATTAAAGAGAATCAAGGAATCAACTAAGAAAGAGTTAATAACAAAATACAACTCTCTCCTAAAATGAATTTCAACGTTATCACATCGGTTTGGCAGCTCCAACAAAAAGGATCTCCCTCCAAGGTCACTTACTGTTGCTCATCTACTCCCACGAATAAAGGTTCACGATCATCACAGATACTAACCACACGGTACAAAAAATTGCAAGGGTGAGTTGTTTATACAAAATCAACAAAAACACCAAACAACAATAATTAGCAAGAAAACAATGATTATAACTACAATCATTCTCAACCATCAGTCAGTTCAACAAACACTCAATAAACCAATCATCAACTTTTTCCACAGTCAAATCAATTATGTTCCAAATGATGCATGCACCTGATTCCACTCTAACCATGCAATGTGGTACCATACTCATGGCAATAGCCTCTCTCAGGAAAATGATTCAGTCGTTTATCAGGGTCACCCTGTCGTGCACTAACATTCCCCCCACATGGTGATCAACCAGAGTCACAAGAGAATTCCAAATCGAGTGGCCCCTTAGTACTTACGTTTTTAGCCCATAAAAACCCACAGGTACACACTGTCTTCATTATATTTTCATCCATACAATTATAAAGTATGAAACATGGACACCATCAATGCACTGACCATGTATAGGGACCAACCCTTCCTCACAAGGATATCCAATAAGACATGCACCCCCATGTATATACACAACATACAAATATGGGCTCATCTATGCACTGATCGTGGATAGGGACCAACCCTTCCTTGCAAGGATATCCAACAGTTCACTGCACCTCACACATACATACACAACATACAACCATGAACACCATCAATACACTGACCATGGATAGGGACCAACCATTCCTCGCAAGGATATCCAATAAGTCATGCACCCCCATGTGTATCCATGTGTATTCTTTCAGCAGAGTTTCCTCACCAATTTCTCTCTTCTCTCACCTCTCTCTAAGTATTCTTGCTTCTGATTTTCATTCATCCTCTCAAAAAACTATTCTTCTTCACTTTGCATGCCCTTTTATAGGCATGGTGGAGCAGGTCAGGCCAACTCGCCCAGACAAGTCATTTCTTCATGTTTTACTCGCCTGGGCGAATTGTTACTTAATGGTGAAGATCTTAACTCACCCAGGCGAGTGATTCCTTCATGTTTTACCCGCCCAGGCGAGTTAAAACTTAGCTTTGAAGAAAAGTCATTAGCCCCAGTGAGCTTGGGCGAATTTAGTCTTCCAGAAATTTCTAATTTTGACCTTTTTGCCCTTTTATCGTGTCTTGGTTGTTTCGGATGCCATAGATACACTTTGATACCTACCGAAACACTGAAATTGAGTGGATAATCTTCCAAAATGTAAACAACATATTTATATATGTACCAAATATAAAACAACTAGGATTAGGATAAATTTATAAGCAAAATTACTGAAATCAAAGATAAGTGTCAACATTATAATCTTGAAATTAACTAAAATATGGCACTTATTAACTACCCCCAACCTAAAGTCTTTTTTGTCCTCAAAGAAAACTACAAATAATAGGAGTATAAAAGACAACACTTTAATATGAACATGCTTTGTAAAGAATCAACTTTCATCAATGATTAGAACACATTTTTCAAAAAATCAATTATGAGAATTGTAACGCTTCAACTTACCATCTTATTATTATTGATTTTTAATGAAAATTCTTTTCAACTTACTTAAGAGCACCCAATGGAATATAATAAAATTTTGTCAATAACTGATATTCCAAGAAAATTTCATCACTAATTAATATTTATAAACCTGAAGTAACATATAATACAAACCGGTACTGGTTTTATTACATAATACAACTAATTCAAAACACTCTGTAATAAAAGCATACATCTTCAAACATATCATCTTCAAACACAATGCTCTTCTTGTAAACAGCTAGTGGTCTCTCTTTGTTGTTCATCTGCTCGCCCAAATAAAATTGAGGTCATCGCAGGTGTCAACCACAGACACAAAATATAGGATAAGTTTATGATAAACATAATTTAAGCAACAGATTATATTCAATATGCAGATATTCAAAACAACATCCTCAAAATTTCTATGTAATGTATGATTCTCTTATTCTCTTATCATGATGCATGATTTTCTTGAACTCTTATTATTTGGTACCAACTGTCAAGATAGCCCCATCCTAATGGTCAAGAACTGATCCGACTAGTCAGGGTCTCCCGGTGTTGCACAGGTTCTCACCCACACTTCATGTGATCATCATAGGTAACTTGATTCCTCACCGCAAGAGTTACCCCCCAGCTCAGACTTCTCTTGTCTGAACGCACGGACTCAGTTCTTGTAACTATCTGACACATCTCCGCTCTAAGGCACACCTCCACTCTAAGGTAACTCTTATATGCACCTCCACTCTGAGGCAATTCTTATGAGACACATGAGACTTATACATAACTTAGTCATTTTATTTTCAATATCAGTTTTCAATCACTGTCTCATATACTTTATTCAAAAATTCAACATAAATCAAGTACAGAACTCAGCTTGTTATTCAAGTACACAACATATCACCCATGTATAGAAACACTTAACAATACATGAAACTTCATTCAAGCACTCAATCATATAACTATAACTCAAGTCCAACAATTTCTCAGATACAAGTCATACTACACAGAACTTCAAGCACTTATTCAAACACAAACAACACTTAAATTATCTTTATCATAGACAACACTTAAACTATCTTTATCATAAAGCTTCCCTATACATACCTTATAACCTCTTATGAAGCTTGTCTATCTCTTCCTAATGGTACTAGCTTCTACACGTGATTCTTCAAGGAAATGGGGTCTCTTTATGCTTTGAAAATGAAAGGATGAAAGTGAAATGAATGAGAGCTTTCACGTGGAATAGGTGGAAGAATGGAGTCTTGAATGTGACTTCCACTTAAGGTCTTCCTCCCTTTATATAGAGTTTGGAAAATAATAAAATATTCAAGGACATTTCTACCCTTTCTAGCTAGTTACTTGTAACATCCTCAAAATTAATTCATATTTATGATTGAATTGTAAAAGTGTGATAATACTTGAATACGAAAATAATAGGATAAAAATTTATTTTAAAACAAACCATTGAAAGCTGTCCACATTCAAAAATAATTTCTGCCACCCTAATTGAGAAATTTATTTCTCTCTCAATTATTATCCAAATTTAGTGTATAATATATGGAATTAAAGATCTAGATGTCTACTACAACATATAAAAATTTCAGATAAATCTAGTTTGTGTACTGCTTGCAGTAATTAAAACATTAAGATATGTCAGTATGGAATTTCTCAGCTTGCTGGCAGATTTGAAGTCTAGATTAAAAATGTTATAGCCAGAGTTTTATAACTCCAAATAATGCATGTGATACCTTGTTGGAAAGCTTAGGAAGTCTAGTTTAACATACTAGAAAATTAGAATTTTTGGATTAGTGAATTGGTACAGAATAAATAGTGAGTGAATCATATCTGGTTGAAGTGCTTATAACCCTTTGGACCATTTGGATTGAGTAAAACTTGTAACTCTTGGAATTTTGGCCCAAGGAATCAAATATTCAACTCAAATTGGGACTATTTAAAAGTGTATTCACGTGCCACATCCATGGAATAAGCTTGACTAAGTGATCTAATAGAAAGAAAATTTGGTAAACCCAAAGTCAATGTAAAGTCAATGAATAAGACAAGCTGTCCAAGATTCTTGAACACTCTTTGGAACTAACCATGTGGCATCTAATTAACTTAAAAGCATGAGATAATTTCAGCCAAGTCCACGTAGGGAGGCCAGCTGCCCCCAAATTCCATGATTGAAAGAATCTTGACCAAAAGAATCAAAGTCAAGATAAGGTTTAAGCAAAATATATTTCAAAGTAATGATGATTTACTTAAGTTGTAACCAAACCAACTCCTAATTCAGTTCTAATCTAACTAGAACCACTTAAAACTCAACTAATTAAATTACTATAAATAGCTAGGGCTGTGGAAATTTTTTTACGTAGGATCTAGCATCCAAAGCCAAAGCCAATTTCCATTTTCCTTGTACCTTGCTTTCATTTTCTTGCTTTCTATTTGTTTTCCACAAACTGTGACCTCTTCTACTACCTCATCCATCAATCAAATTCTTCTTTCAAAGCTTCATTTCTTAGAGGATTTCCAAGAGAAGCAACCACTTAATCAATTTCAAATCCAAATCCATTTGAGGTAGGCTAGGCTTCAATCTCTAGTTAAGCATTTGTTTGGATTAATTTATATGCTTAATTAGGCAAATTTATGGCTATCATTTAGACTTGAAATTCATGTCATTTTAAGGTTATTTTATGATGATAAAATGTTGATTTTAACCATAGGATAGGTGATGATATATAGGCTGAAATATTAGGGATGTATGGAAACCCATTTGATGATCTTGGAAGGTGATTTTGATGATATTTTGGCTGTTTGTGTATATTTTTATTATGGAATTATTTTGAATTAATTTCTAGAAGTAGAGGTTGAATGGTATGTAGTTAAATGATTTAAATACTTGAGTGATTAAATTTTAAGGATGAAGTAGTAAGGTTATAGGTGAAAGGAGATTAAAATGCATGCTAGGTTATAAATTTTCTTGTGAAAGCTTAAAGGTGTTAGAAATTATTTGAAAGGTATATTGTGGATTATTAGTTAGATTACTAACACGGTTTTTCTGTAGCTTGAGGATATTCAAAGGTCATGCCTAAGTGGTAATGATCTTATTTAAATAAGGTATGGTGGTTTAACCATACTTGTGGTACGTATGATGTTATGATAACAACATTTTTCCATAAGGTGGTATGTATTTTGCTAATGGATTTTATTATGGATGGATATTGATGTGATGATAGGTTGATTCATGTTTCCAAGTCCAGTACGAGATTTTGTGAAACAGAATCTGATACTACATACAGTACGATATGTAGTGACCAGGTGCAAATATATAGCATAAATCATGCATGTTTGCGTAAGACGATCGCAGCGTCTACACCCAGTACGAGGTGTAGCTACATACAGTACGATATGTAGAAGTCATGTGCATCCTGGAAAAATTCATTTCATGCATTCATATAGTTGCATAATTATTTTATGATGATTTACTAACGTACTAATGTGTTTTGGTGGTTTAGTTTTGCCTACTGAGAAATTTTATTTCTCACTAGATTTGTTTTATTTTTTTTATGGCAACAATGGTCAATTTCATTGACGCCTTGGACTGATAGCGGTACAAAGATAAGGAATTATCTCTAAGGAATGAATTATGAAAGTGTTGTAGTATCTTTATGTTTCGTTGAGAATGACTCTTGTATAAGGACTGTGGCTACGTATTATATATATATATATATATGTATATATATTAGTTTACAAACTTCTATAACTTCTATAATTTATATGTTTTAGAACTTATACTAGGATCCATTCAGTAAAAATAAAATAATAATAAAAATTATCTAACGATTCTTAAAAATTTAACCCTAATAAAAATATAATATCTAGAATAATTTTAGGTTATTACATTACTTCCATTTGGTTTCATTAGAATTTAGTTTCATCTCATTCTATTTCATTCTAACTAAGCTCATAATGGTTTTCCTAAATATCTTTTATCCTTTATAAAAATCTTCTAAGCCATGATGACTTTCTTCCAAGTGTCCCTCCACTTGGCAAGTTCATGAATCTTCTTTATTATTCTACCTATTTCACGTGGCCAACAAGGAGAAATAAGAGAAGATTTTTCTTCTCTTCATGCCATACTTGTACACATGTATTTCAAGGTTATGATGACTTCTTATTCCTTCATCAATGGTGGCTTACAAGTGGCTAGGTATTTCTTAAGCCTTCATGATTCTATCTTATCATTTTAATTTATGAATCTTAAGATATTTTTCTACTTATCATGTTTTCATTTCCTTAAAAAGAAGAAAATTGTGTGGTTCTCCTTGTGTCCATATGTCACCTTTCATGAAGAAGAAGAATTCAATTCTAACATGACTTCACACATAGCATTCATTAAGAGGAAGTAAAGTTTAATTTGAACTCTTCTACCTAAAGGATAATATTAAATAATAGAACTCTAGAGTTTTACAGAAACTGACTTCAATTACAGTGTAAATTGTTCACAAGCAGTCTATACAGAGTGCTACACAGACCTGACATACAAGATTACTCTTATCTTAATTCGGATTGGTCTGTTCTGCTTCTAACCATCAAAATTACTAAACCATCTTATTGAATAAGTCTATTCATCCTACAATTAAGAGAAAATTCCACAGATTCCATTTATCATTTTTTCATATTTTTCTGATGCTTGAATTCTCCTGAATAAAATTTCAAAGTTATTACCGTATAAAATTCATAGAAATCCTATTCTGAGGTTTATTGTCACAAAGTATTTTGGTAATTTGTCATCCAAGGGCACTCTGTAATTTCATCAAGCTTTCACAAAATATCAAAGGGTGTCTTGGTAATTTTTGTCTCAAGGTTACTATGGTAATTTGTCATTCACCCTTAGGGTATGATTGTAATTTTTAAAATATCCAAGGATATTTGTGTAATTCTAGCTCAAGGGTATTTTTGTAACTTTCACTTTAAAATATCTAACCAAAAATATCCAAGGGCATTATCGTCATTTTCATCTCAAGGGCATTTCTACATTTTTTGTTTCAAGGGAAGGGTAATATGGTCATTTCTCTTCAAACATTTTTGTAATATCTCTAATTAATATTTCACCCAAGTAATTTAAATATAGACGAATCAAATATCACATAACCTAACACTCACATCAACAGTTGTACAAGAATAATTCATACAATATATATTTGTAGCTATTGAAATTTCAGGGTGTTACAAGAATTGAAAACACAAAAGATGGAATTCACCAAACTAAATGAGATTAAGATCAATTTATATTTCATTTCTAAAGAACATCAAAGAAAACACTTGATTAATCCAAACAGAGGAAAACCTCTCAAAAGGTGTTTAATTCTCCTAGAGGTAAGTGTTTTTCTCAATTTCAACACTGATATGTCATAAATCAATTTTGCAGTTCATTTTTCATCAAATCAAAGTACATAATTATCATGGATCTTTAGAAATTTTTAGGGTTGGGCCTGGCGAAATCTTGATTTTTCTGGATATTCAAAGTTACCCTAAGAATAGGAGAGCAAACAAAGATAAAAGAAACTATCATCACTTCCTATTTCTTTTCTTTTTCTAACAAGTTATCAATGTTTCTTATACCAACCTCCCAATCACCCAACTTACAGAATTTACAATACTCTGTACAATTACAATTTAGAACATATTTCATTTAATTTTTTTCACAAGGAATTTGTTTCCTTTTTCTTTTCTTCTTTTTCTTTCACTTTTCTTTCTTTTCTATAGCTTTAGCCACATTTAAAACAAAGTATTTTTCATCACTTTAACCATCCAAATGATAAAAGTTTCCAACAAAATCCCTTTTGCTCTCCTAACCTAAGGTAAGGTAGGAAATTCGTAACCTAGGTTAGTGTTCCAACAAAATCATAAGTGTTTTGGCTCAAAAGGGCTAGCAAATGGTAAATCATTGTATATTCGGATAGCTTTTTGGCCAATGGCTTTAAAATGTTCAAGAAAAAAGAAAGCCTAAATCATATTCATGCATCTTATGTTATGACAATTAGCAATTTATGCAAAATCAACTATAGAACATATCAGTGAGGACACTCAATGCAATTTTTGTCAGTACACAGTCACTTAAGCTTAAGGCCTGTTTCCATGTTCAAATCAAACCAGTGTTTCGAAAGTTGTTATTTATCAACTCCATGTAAAAAGATATGCCTTCATTTGGTATTTGGAAAACCATTCCTTGTTTTTCATTCTCAAAGTTTTCAAAAAATAATTTTATTGTGTTCTGATCCAATTTCAAAAAGCAAGTTTCAAAAAATACTATTCCAAAATATGTTATGTTCAAGAATTTTTTTTCTTTTAAGTCTCAAAAAGATTTATACATATTCTACAACTATGTTAATAAAACAAAATTCAATAAAAAATGTGTAGTTCCAAAAAGAGGGAATCCTCTGTTTACACTATCAGAGTTAAACACGCACAATTATCTAAGCAAAAAGTCGAATATATTAAATAAGGAAATAAAGTATTGAATTTTTCAAATATAAAGCAGTAAAGAAAGTGGAAAAGAAATATAAAGACAATGTCGCAGATGTTGAAGATCAATTAGATAATTAGCAAGATTATGGATCATGTCTTCATCGTCAGCTGCTCCTTCTCCTTCATTTGTAGCTTCTTGGTCAGTCGCAGGACATGCCTCCTCCTGAAAAATAGGCCTGTCTTCAGGCCATGCAACATTAGCCCTAAATTGGTTAGGGGTAGGCCAAGAAAAGGGATTTAGATCCTAGCGCTGCTAATGTAGTGTATAATTATAAAAGCTTTTCATTTAGCTGCACTTGGCCCCTATAGTTAGCGGCTTGTTGATCAACCATATGACGCATGTAAGTGTGCATCTGGAATTTCATTCTCTAGAGGTGAGTTAAGATGGACTCCAATGACGGTGGCTCTTGTGGCTGTTGAACCTATTTGGATAGACAATATTTCTCAATAAAAGCCTTGTTGATGGAAGGTTGGATGGCTTTAGATGGTAATACCTGCACTCCATAAAACTCACACAACCTTCTTATCAAAGCTGGAAATTCGAGCGCTTTGTTTGACTTCTCCGGGTTCAGAGGGTGTCTAGGAGGCTCTGTAGTGACAAACTGATTAAGGGCATCTGATATCAGTTGGGCCACATTAATATTGATCTGTTCTATGCGACTATAAACTAACTGGCATTTTGGCATAGTCAGATCATAATTATGGTCACTTGAGAGGAAATTGCTGAGGAGGAAAGTCATCTAGATTTGAGTCAGAGTTTTTATATTAGTTATCATCAGTCTTACCCATTTCCCTGCAATGTTACGAGCAAATTCACATTTTAGGGAACAGAGTATTTAAGCTATAGCCTCTTCATCAAAACCTTAAATGATGTTTCTCCGAGTAGCGTATTCGCATAGTTGTCCTTCTTCCAAGATTAATGGATTCCCTAAAAATTGATTAATTGGCATCAGTATCATAGGGAATCCACTGGCCTCGCACTTGAGAACGTTTATCAGGAACTCCTTCCTCCGTAGGACAGGCATTAGCATAGAACTCCAAGACAACTTTAAGGTCAAATTTGTGCATTGGTTCTACAAGTTGTCTCCAGCTTCTCCTAGCGAGCTTTGCTGTGAACTCCAGATATTCTTCATTTGCTAATTGAACTCTTTGTTCTTTGAGGAATAACCAATCTTTAATCAATTCAAAGCGGCGTTGGTGTTCCTCACTGCAAAACCTCTGAGCATCAAAGACAAAATCGGCAAGAGGTGTTGTGCTTGAACCTTCTCCGACGGTCGTTTTCTTGGCCCTTTTTGTTGTAAGTTTATTTGGAGCCATTTGTAACAATCTCAATACTAAACTGAAATTAGTATGACAAACCATTTCTGCCAAATACAAATATATCTTTTGCAATTTCCCAATTATACCAATATACCATTTAAGGTTCAGCTTGCAACATATAAAAAATATGTTAACTGTTTCCATGTGCATTTACAATTTCAGCTTTCAACAAACAATTCATGTGTCAATAATTTAGCCAATGTGAACAGTTTTAAACATTTTACTCCAAGGTTTAGTTCAAACAAATGTAAGCTTTTGTGAAGAATTAACTTAGGTGCCTTAGACTTTTAAGAAATTTTTTTACATTTCAATATTGAACTTATAGTCATGCAAACAAGTCTTTTCTCACGAACTATGGGAGCCTAGCATTCGTACAAGCTATCTAATAGATTTAAGGAGTATAATTTGTGCATAAATAAGAAATAAAGCATGGCTGGTCATTAAGGCATTTCATCAAACAACTTGTGTGCACATGAATTAGTGTGTATCAATAAAGGAGGATGTACAAAGAAGCTATACAAAATTCAGGGCACAACATTTAGGAGAAAGAGAAAAAGCATTGTAGACCATTCACAAATTTGAGCAGCATCAATTCGTGACTTATTGACCTAACTATTTTGAAGTTTATAAGAAAACAACAAAAACTACAACTAATATAATCACAATTTACAAAAAAAGGTACATGGAACTTGCGTGAATGAATTCAAGTGGTGTGGGATACTCACGTGAGTTCTGGAAGTAAGAGATGGCCTGGGCGAGTTAACTCTTTTTTTTTTGAAACATTTTAACATTACTAAATTATAAAAATTGTAATTTCTTACTAACCTATAGTTATGTTTATTCTAATTAACCTATACCTCAAACATATATTTATAAGTATAATGTTTTCAATAAAACTTTAAATATTAAGTAAAGCAATATAAATGCACCACATAATAGATAAAAGCATATTTCATAAAAGAAAGGTTAGAATGTGCTAGGTTGCCTCCTAGAAGCACTTCTTTAACGTCATTTTAGCTGGACGACTTTGTAGCTCAAACATCCTGGAATTGGACCACAGTGGCGAGTCTTTCAACATTACTTCTCAAGTAGTGTTTGACTCTACTACCATTTACAGCCCATGCCCTCTTTATGGTTGGATCTTCTAGTATGACAGTTCCATGTGGCATAACTTCATTGATGATGAATGATCCAGATCACTTAGATTTTAGCTTACCTGGAAACAATCTCAATCTAGAGTTAAATAACAAAACATGTTGACCAGGCTTAAAATTCTTTTTCATAAGCCTTTTATCATGATAAATTTTAACTCGTTGCTTATAAAGCTTAGAATTTTCATAAGCTTGAAACCTCAATTCCTCCAATTCATGAAGTTGGAGCTTCCTATGTTCACCAGCTGCATTCAGATCAAAATTCAGAAATTTCAATGCCCGTAAGCTTTGTGTTCTAATTCAACAGGTAGATGACAAGATTTCCATAGACCAATTGGAAGGGTGTGAGTCCTGTAGGAGCTTTATATGCTGTTCTGTATGCCCACAAAGCTTCATCTAGCTTTTAAGACCAATCCTTCTTGATTGAGCAACTGTTTTCTCCAATATTTTCTTGATTTCCCTATTAGAAACTTCAGCTTGCCCATTGGTCTGGGGATGGTAAGGTGAAGCTACCTTGTGTCTGACACTATAGTGTTGGAGAACGTTTTTAAGTTGGACATTACAAAAATGAGATCCTCCATCACTTATCAACACTCTTGGTGTCCCAAACCTTGAAAAGATGTTTTTCTTTAGGAAGCAAATGACGGTCTTTGAATCAATGTGTTGTACACCTATCACTTCCACCCATTTGGTTACATAGTCCAAAGCCAATAAAATGTATTCATTCGAGTAGGATGATGGAAATGGATCAATGGAATCTATCCTCTAACAGTCAAAAGCTTTAACATCCAAAATGTTTTGCAGTGGCATTTCATTTCTTTTGGAGATTCCACCTATTCTTTGGCAGTTATCACACCTCTGGATATACTCATTTGCATCTTTAAACAATGTAGGCCAATAGAATCTAGATTGGAGAACTTTTGCAACAGTCCTTTCTCCTTTGTAATGGCCTCCATGAGGTGAACTATGGCAATGCCACAGTATGCTTCTTGCTCTAAGTTACACATCTTCTCAGGAGAATATCTGCTCCAATTTTAAAGAGGTATGGATCATCCCACACAAAATATTTAACATCCCTGAAAAACTTCTTTCTCTGATGCCAAGTGTAATCATCAGGAATTTCACCAGCTGCTTTGAAATTCGCCATCTCAACAAACCATGGCTTTTCTGCAATGTTGAATAGCTTTTCATCAGGAAGTTCTTCTTGAATTTTAGGACTTGTGTGGTTACTTCATCACTAGTAAGTTTGGAAAGATGCTCAACTACATGATTTTCACTCCCATTTTTATCCTTGATTTATAGATCAAATTCCTATAAGAGTAGAATCTAACGAATAAGTCTGGATTTAGAATAAGCTTTGACTAGCAAATATTTTATAGCAGCATGATCAGTAAAAACCACAACCTTAGATCCTATCAAATAAGATGTAAATTTTTCCAAAGCATACACTACTGCAAGCAATTCTTTCTCAGTTGTTGCATAATTAATTTGAGCTTCATTTAAAACTTTGCTCAGATAAAGTATAACTTAGAAAACTTTATTTTTCCTTTGACACAAAACTGCTCCTACAGCATAATCACTTGCATTACACATTATTTCAAAATCAAGTGTCCAATTTGGTACATTGATTATGGGTGCAGAGATTAGTTTTTGTTTCAAAGTGTTAAAAGCTTTTAAGCATGAATCATTAAAATGAAATGGAACTTCTTTGTTCAAGAGATTGCTCAAAGGTTTGACAATTTTAGAAAAATCCTTGATAAAACACCTATAAAATCTAGCATGTCCTAGGAAGCTTCTAATGCCTTTGACATTTGTTTGTGGAAGCAATTTTTCAATGACGTCCACCTTGACTTTGTCAACTTTAATGCCATGAATAGAGATCTTGTGACCCAATACAATACCTTCAGTTACCATGAAGTGACATTTTTCCCAATTGAGCACAAGATTTGTTTCAATGAATCGCTTTAATACAATATCAAGATTAGAAAGGCATTTATCAAAAGAAGAACCAAAAACAAAGAAATCATCCATGAATACTTTTATACTTTTTTCAACAAGATCAGAAAAAATAGCAAGCATGCATCGTTGAAATGTAGCAGGTGCATTACAAAGACCAAAAGACATTTTCTTGTAAGCAAAGACACCGAAGGGACAAGTAAAGACTATTTTCTCTTAGTCTTCAGGATTAACATTAATTTGATTATATCCTAAATAACCATCAAGAAAACAGTAAAATTCCTAACCTGCTAGTCTCTCCAACATTTGATCCATGAAGGTAATGGAAAATGATCATATCTGGTGGCTTTATTGAGCTTCCTATAATCAAGATACATTCTCCAACCCGTAACAGTACGAGTTGGAATAAGCTCATTTTTATCATTTTTAATAACAGTTATATCACCTTTCTTGGGTACTACCTGTACAAGCCTTACCCACTGACTATTTAAGATAGGATATATCATTCCAGCCTCCAATAGTTTGACTACCTCTTTTCTCTCTTCTCTCACCTCTCTTTAAGTATTCTTGCTTATGATTTTTGTTCATCCTCTAAAAAAAGGTATATATTCTTCTTCACTTTGCATGCCTTTTTATAGGCATGGTGGAGCCAGTCAGGTCAACTCGCCCAGGCGAGTGATTTCTTCATGTTTTACTCGCCTGGGCGAATTGTTACTTAATGGTGAAGATCTTAACTCACCCAGGCGAGTGATTCCTTCATGTTTTTCTCGCCCAGGCGAGTTAAAACTTACCTTTGAAGAAAGGTCATTAGCCTAGGCGAGCTTGGGTGAATTTAATCTTCTAGAAATTTCGAATTTTGACCTTTTTGCACTTTTATCCCGTGTTAGTTGTTTCGGATGCCACATATATAGTTTGATACCTACTGAAACACTGAAATTGAGTGGATTAATCTTCCAAAATGTAAATAATACATTTATATATATACCAACTATAAAACAACTAGGACCAGGGTAAATTTATAAGCAAATTTACTGAAATCAAAGATAAGTGCTAGCATTATAATCTTGAAATTAACTAAAATATGACACTTATCAATTCTTTGCATAAACTCAAAATAATATAAGCATGTGTATTGCTCCCCTTTTCTTATGTAATTTGATATTAAGTTAGATTAAGAGCACAATGCTTTATTTTCATTTAAAACAAAGTAAACATTTATCTATTGGTTCGTTAATCAACATTTATCTATTGGTTAGTTAATCATCCTTCTCCTCTTCTATTCTTTTAATTACTTAGCATCCTTCATATGTTCATTGTTCATATGTTAATTGTTCATTTTTCTCCCCTTTTTGGCTTATCAAAGGCAAAATGTTCCATTGATAATGAAATAAGCAAAGGAAGATGTAAACAACATAAAACAAGATTTTATTCATTAATAGAAAGATGTAGAAACATAAGATGAACATCAAAGATAAGTTTCAAACATGAGAGAAAGCAAACAACACAACCAAAAGCAAGACAATCCATCTACTAACCAGAAGCAAGACAATCCATCCAATCATTATCCACCTATTTGTGGTGTTCATCAACCCTAGCTTAGTACGATGTTTTGTAGAGATGAGGTTGGTGATGTCAGTGATGTTTTCAATAATCTCAGGCTGAGCTTCTTGTTGTTGTGGACCCATATTTGAAGAACTTACATAAGAGTTGTTAGAGGGACCTGCAAAAGAAGAGTTAGTGGGACCATAATATGCATTATCATTTTGCTGCCTCCAGCCATAAGAACTTGGACCATCTCTGTAGCCTTGGTAATTTCCTTGAAATTTCTGTTGATATCTAGTCTAATTCTGCATATAATAAGCCTCATGTTCTTGTTGGTAATCACCATGTGCTTGCTGAAATTGTTGAGGAAGTTGGCCTATCTGTTTGGTCAAGGCCTCTATTTGTTAAGTCAAGAGCTTATTATGAGCTATAATTGCATTATGAGTATCCAGCTCCATTATACCTTTCTTTTGAATCAGAGATCTATCATGGTGAGACTGGTAATCACTAGCTGCTATGGAGTCAATGATTACGATTGCTTCGTTCGGACTCTTTAACATCCTGGTACTTCCAGCTGAGGCATCAAGAATCATCTTTGCTTGAGGTCTCAAACCACTGTAGAAAATATGTAGTTGTGCAATGTCATTAAGGTTAGGGTTTGGGCACCTCCGCAGTAATGATTTGAATCTCTCCCATGTTTCATAGAGAGGTTCATTAAACCCTTGGCAAAAATTAGCAATGGCTGATTTTGCACTAATGAATCTGGATGGAGGAAAGAATCTGGCAATAAATTTTTTCTCCACTTCTTCTCAAGTGCTAAGACTTTTATTTGGTTGGGATGGAAGCCATATCTTTGGCTTACCAGTCAAGTAGAACGGAAAAGCTTTGAGATAGACAGCTTCAACATCTGCATCAGAGGCTCCCATGGTACTGCACAACTCCATGAAGGTAGACAAATGAGTGTATGGATCTTCATGATCCATTCTGGAAAAAGGATGTGATCCAATCAGACTGAGCAATGCGGGCTTCAATTCCACCATCTTTTTATTGAAAGGAGGAATGATTATGCTGTTGTAATGTTTGGGTCCTTGTTGATACGCATAGTCACCATGAGTCCTCCTTGGTTGTCTATTTTCTTCTCCCCCTCCTTTATCAACCATAATATAAATTACAGGTGGCTTTACAAGTGAAGGAGAATCAAAATAAAAGAAAATTCACTCGGTGGCTCTTTGGTTGTTTGTTTCTTTTCCTTTATGTTCTTTTTTTGTGATTTTGGTAATTTCTGAATTAAATAACGATTTTTCTGCAAGAAATTTACCTCAAAAAGGAAAAATAACAAACTTGCAATAACTCGTAAGTATCGAGGTTAGGGAAAATAAAATAAAATAAATACAAGAGAATTTATACAGAATCAAAATAAAGAAAAAGTCATATTCAACTGAAAAATTAAATTTGAAAGAACTGAGTGAGCAACTCAAGTCCTTGGCAATGGCGCTAGAAACTTGTTATACTCTTGGCAAGCGTACCAATTGTCGTTGTAAGTTATAAAATTTATAAAAGATCATATCCACAGGGACTTGAGCTACTCAGTTAATCCAAATAAAACTTAACAGTTCAATAGTTATGTACAATAAGGATGAACAGAATTTCATTTGATTTTGAAAGTAACGGAAAATTACGAAATTAGTAAAATGAAATATATTTAAGAGAAAGTGGGATTGGGTTTCATCATTCATACCCTTAGTATTCAATTAACTGTACCATGTATAAATAATTTTCTATCCTTATTGATGCACACATTATTTCAACCCGAATCGATCCCTCGCATTCGAGAATCCTAAGCATATCTACCAAATATTGATCCCTCGCATATGAAGTAAATACCCCAGCATTATAATCATAATCGTGTGTTATTTGCAATCAAAACGTTATGCCCTATTCCTAGCAACGTAACGTAATAAGTAATATCATTCAGTTCAAATCCTAAGGGTACTTTCCAGTCATGTTTAGAATCTAATTTCATGAAACTAGTGATCAAGTAGAATCAAACATTATGAACATAATGAAATTACCAATGAGGAATAGAAAAGATTCATGCATAAGTAAATATTAAAAGAGATATATAGGGGTAAGAAGATTACATCCAATCTTTAAGAGAAGCTAGCCAATCATTGTGGAGAGCACCTCCTTAATGGAAGAATTGATGAAGGGAACTGTAACACCCTAAAATTTCAATAACTGTAAATGTATAGTCAAAATGTTTCGTGCACAACTATTTGACATGAGTGTTAGGTTATGTGAGACTTGATTGATCTATATTTAAGTTATTTGGGCGAAATATTAATTAGATATATTACAAAAAAATAGCTTAAAATAAATGACTATACTACCCTTCCCTTGAAACAGAAATTACAGAAATGCCCTTAAGGTAAAAATTACACAAATACCCTTGGATACTTTGGAAATTACCATAATACCTTTGAGACAAAAATTGTCTAAGACACACTTAGAGATTTTGTGAGAACTTGATGAAATTACAGAATACTCTTAGATGGCAGATTATCAAAATACTTTGTGACAGAAAACCCTAGAATAGAATTTATATGAATTTTATAAGGTAATAACTTTGAAACTTTATTCAGAAGAATTCAAGCATAAGAAAAATATGGAAAAATGATAAATAAAATCTATCGAATTTTCTATTAATTGTAGTATATATAGACTTATTTAATAAAATAGTTTAATAATTTTGATGGTCAAAAGTAGTATGGACTAATCAGAGTTAAGGTAAGAGCAATCTTGTATGTAAAATCTGTGTGACACTCTGTATAGACTGCTTGTGGGCAATTTATACTGTATTGAAGTCGGTTTCTAGAAAACTCTAGAGTTCTATTATTTAATATTATCCTTTAGGTAGAAGAGTTCAAATTAAACTTTACTTCTTCCTATAAAAGGCCATGTGTGAAGATGAATTCGAATTGAATTTTACTTCCTTCCAATAAATGCCATGTGTGAAGCTATCTTTAAATTGAATTTTTCTTCTTCATAAAAGGTGACATGTGGATACAAGGAAAACCACATAATTTTCTTCTCTTTAAGAAAATGAAAACATGATGAATAGAAAAATATCTTAAGCTTCATAAATTAAAATGATAAGATACAATCATGAAGGCTTAAGAAACATCTAGTCACTTGTAAGCCACCATTGATGAAGGGATAAAAATCCATCATGCTTTGAGAATTATTTATACAAAGTAGCATGAAAGAAAGTAAATTTTCTCCTCCTTCTTTGTTGTCCACGTGAATAAGCTAGAAGAAGAGAGAAACTTCATGAACATGCCAAGTAAGAGGACATTTGGAAGAAAGGTGTCATGCCTTGAACGACATGTGTACAAGATGGCATGAAGAAAAGAAAAATCTTCTCCTATTTATTGGATGGTCACGTGAAAGATGGAGAACCATGGAGAAGCTTCATGATTTGTGTAACGACCTAAAATTTTATACTGATTTTTATAAATTTTATTATTACTTTTATTAGAGTTAAATTTTTAAGAAGTGTATATTAGTAAATATTCTAAAATGTAAAACTTGCAAAATATTTGAGACTAATATATTATACATAATCATAATTCTCGTTACAAAAGTCAATATTATACTGATACAATATTTTTCATACTCCAGTCTAATTTATATCTTCCTTCATACATCACCACTAATTCAGAGCATCAAGGAAACTGACTATTGTTGCCATCTAAAAAAAAATGAAACAAATCTAGTGAGAAATAAAAATTTCTCAGAAGGAAAAACTAAACCACCGAACACGTTAGTACGTTAGTAAATCATCAATATATTCAAACAAAATCCATAAAATTATGCAACTATATGAATGCATGAAATGAACTATCTCAGGGTGCAAATGGCCTCTACATATCGTACTGTATGTAGCTACACCTCGTACTGGATGTAGACGCTGCGATCGTCTTACGTAAACATGCATGAATTTTGCCTTGTATCTGCACCTGGGTACTACATATCGTACTGTATGTAGTATCAGATTCTGTTTCACAAAATCTCGTACTGGACTTGGAAACATAAATCAACCTATCATCATATCAATATCATTTCATAATAAAATCCATAAGTAAAATACATATCCCTTATGGAAAATATTTTCATCATGCCATCATACGTACCATAAGTATGGTTAAACCACCATACCTTAATCAATTAAGATCATTATCAACTTAGGCATGACCAGAGAATATCCTCAACTACAGAAAAATTATGTTAGAAATCTAACTAATAATCCATAATATATCTTTCAAATAATTTCTAATCTCTTTAAATTTTCACAATAAAAGATTTGATCCTAGTATGCATCTTTATTCTCTTTTCACCTACCACCTCACTACTTAATCCTCAAAATTGAATCATTCTAGTATTTGAACCATTTATCTACATACCATTCATCCTCTACTTCTAAAAATTAATTCAAAACATTTCCATAAAA
>PYAF01005287.1:146030-188137 GCA_007407185.1 Glycine tomentella | reverse complement strand
TTCTTCATAAAAGGTGACATGTGGATACAAGGAAAACCACATAATTTTCTTCTCTTTAAGAAAATGAAAACATGATAAATAGAAAAATATCTTAAGCTTCATAAATTAAAATGATAAGATACAATCATGAAGGCTTAAGAAACATCTAGTCACTTGTAAGCCACCATTGATGAAGGGATAAGAAGTCATCATGCTTTGGAAATTATTTATACAAAGTAGCATGAAAGAAAATAAATTTTCTCCTCCTTCTTTGTTGTCCACGTGAATAAACTAGAAGAAGAGAGAAACTTCATGAACATGCCAAGTAAAAGGACATTTGAAAGAAAGGTGTCATGCCTTGAAGGACATGTGTACAAGACGGCATGAAAGAAAGAAAAATCTTATCCTATTTATTGGATGGTCACGTGAAAGATGGAGAACCATGGAGAAACTTCATGATTTGCCAAGTGGAGGGACACTTGGAAGAAAGAAGGAAGAAGCTTCAAGACCATGACAAGTGGCGGGACACTTGTAAAGGTCATGACAAGTGTAGGACACTTGTAATGGAAGCATCATGACTTAGGAGATTTTTGTAAATATTCTATTATTTTCCAAACCCTATATAAAGGGGGGAGGAGGAGAAGGCCTTAAGTGGAAGTCATTCTCAGGACTTCATCCTACTACACCTTCACATGAATCTCTCTCCCATCTCTTTCATTTCATTTTCATCCTTTCCTTTCCAAAGCATAAAGAGACTCCACTTTCCCTTGAAGATCACGTGTAGAAGCTAGTACCATTAGGAAGAGATAGACAAGCTTCATAAGAGGTTATAAGGTATGTATATGGAAGCTTTATGATAAAGATAGTTTAAGTGTTGTTTGTGTTTGAATAAGTGTTTGAAGTTCATGTGTTGCTGAGTGTTTCTATGAATTTCTCTAAATTCCATGTGTTGTTGAGTGTTTCTATGAATTTCTATATATGAATGATATGTTGAGTTTCTGTACATGAGTAACAAGCTGAGTTCTGTACTTGATTTATATTGAATCTCTGAGTAAATTATGTGAGACAATGATTGGAGATTGATGTGGAAAATACATATGAGTTGATAAAATGAATGAGTCATGCATAAGTGAAACCATCTCATGTGTATCATAAGAGTTGCCTCAGAGAGGAGATGTGTCAGATAGTTACAAGAACTGAGTCCGTGCGTTCAGCTAAGAGAAGTCTGAGCTAGGGGGTGACTCTTGCAGTACAAAATCACATCACATGAAGTGTGAGTGAGAACCTAGGAAACACTGGGGTACCCTGACTAGTCGGATAAGTTCTGGACCACTGAGATGAGACTATCTTGACAATTGATACTACATGTTGATGTGTCTCATAAGAGTTGCCTCAAAGTGGAGGTGTATATAAGAGTTGCCTCAGAGAGGAGGTGTGTCAGATAGCTGCAGGAACTGAGTCAGTGCGTTCAGACAAAAGGTGTCTGAGCTGGGGGTGACTCTTGCGGTGGGGAATCACACCACCAATGATGATCACATGAAGTGTGGGTGAGAATCTGTGCAACACCGGGAGACCCTGACTGGTCGGATAAGTTCTGTGCCACAGGGATGGGCTATCTTGACAATTGGTATCGAATATTGGAAGAGTTTAAGAGAATCATGCATCATGATAAAAGTCTAAGAGAATCATGTATCTTTGATGATGTTGTTATGAATACCTGCATATTGAATATATTCTGTTGCTTAAATTATGTTTATCATAAACTTACCCTGTACTTTGTGTCTGTGGTTGACACCTGCTATGACCTCGATTTTATTCGAGCGAGCAGATGAACAACAAGAGAGACTATTAGCTGTTTACAAGAAGAGAATTTTGTTTGAAGAAGTAATATTTTGAAGAGGTTATGTTTGAAGATGTATTTCTTTGTTACAGAGTGTTTTAGTTATTTGTACTATGTAATAGAATTGATACCAGTCTGTATTTTATTGTACATAAGATTTATAAATATCAATCAGTGAGGAAAAATCTTTTGTACTCTTATTATATGTTACTTCAGAATTATAAATATAACTCAATAATAAAATTTTCTTGAAGTAATAGTTATTAGAAAAATTTTGTTATATTCAACTGAGTGCTTTTAAGAAAATTGAAAAGAATTTTTCATTAAAAATTAATAAAAACAAATTGTAAGTTGAGGCGTTACAGGAACCATCTCCACTTTTTTCTGGCAGAGTCTCCACACTAATCCTCACTTCTTTCACTCTCCCTAAGTTATCCTAAGCTAATCCTACATACAAGAAGAAGGAATTTCAAAATTGGAATGAATTTGCTCAAGGTTTGCATGGCTATTTATAGAATTTGGTCACCAGCTTGTGTCCACTCGCCTAGGCGAGCCAATTTGCCTATGTTTGCTCGCCTGGGTGAGCTAATGCTTATCTTCTTGGAACTTGAACTCGCCCAGGCGAGTTAAAAGCTTAGTGATGAAGAAAGGTCATGGGCCTAGGCCATTTTGCTTCTGACGCCCTCCAAATTTGATTTTTATGCCCCTTTCGCTTGCTTTGCTTGCTTGAATGCTTTGGATGCCGTCGGAACCTATCAAAATACAACACATGATTGGACTAATCTTTCAAAATATGAAAAACAACATTTACATAAGTACTAAATTCAAATTGACTAGGTTTAGGGTAAGTTTATAAGCAAATTTACTAAGATCAAAAGATAAGTGCCGTTTTGTAAGTTTGAATTTTACTAAAATAGGGCACTTATCAGTAGTATTGCAAGGAATTCGAATCCCTCATTCACAAACCATTCAAGCTCCAAATATTTTGGAGGCATGACAAGCTTGGTTGCATTGAATTGCATGTACTTGTTCCTCTCAACTTCAGAGGTGAACCAGGTATTGAGCCTGGTTTCAGCAGTGTTAGAGGTTTGTCCAACTTTCCTCTTGCTAGTTTTGATTTTCTTAGAAGCAGATGGGTTAGACATGTTGATAGTTTTTAAAGAAAGAAATGGGCAGATGTTTGGTTAAGAGAGAAAGAAGTAGAGCAAAAACATTAGCTCAGTTTGCTTAAGGGAGAAAGTGATTTTTAGGTGTGAAGATTATAGCTTTTGAAAAACTGAATTTGTAGAGGTTTTAAAGTTTAAAATTAGAATTTTAAAAACTTAGTAACAACTATCTCGAATTCCAAGAGTGTTTGGGTTCACTGAACCAAAATTTGAATTTTAAATTAGAGATAATCTGTTAGTTACATTCATTGAAAATAGTGCCGATTTGCAGAAACGCCATAGATAATCGATTACAGATCCTTCGTAATCGATTATTGCAGGACGAAATATGTATCTGAACATGGTGTAATCGATTAATACGAAGGGGTAATCGATTACTTCAAAGAGTTTTGAATTTGCAAATAGCTTTCAAGCATTAAGTAATAGATTACTCCATATAATATTTGCCTCTGAATAACATTTGAACACCGAGTAATCGATTAATTTGATAGGTAATCTATTACTCCAGGGAGTTTTTTTTTATTTTGAAATACACTATAAGTACCAAGTAATCGATTAAAACATATGGTAATCGATTACACCATAGCATTTTTAAATCTAAATTATCTTTAAACATCAAACAATCAATTAATTCATATAGTAATCGATTAAAACAAACAATTATGTAGAGTGAGTAATGTTATTCATCAGATTTCAAATTCTTGTCATATGTGATGCATAGTCAATATGTGAGTGGTATTTCATGTGGTCAGACATATGATAACCATGCTAGCAGACATTAGATTCATCAAGAACACCTAGTATGTTCCTAAGATCATAGAATCTATCTCTAGCTAAAGGGTTAGTAAAAATATTAGCCAATTGATTATTTGTGTCAACAAACTTAATTGAACAATTACCCTTTTGAATGTGATATTTGAGGAAGTGATATTTGATCTCTATATGCTTTGTCCTTGAGTGCATTATTGGATTCTTTGATAAGTTGATAGCACTTGTGTTGTTACATAGCAAGGAAATTTCTTTCAATTCAACACCAAAGTCCTGTAATTGTTGCTTTAGCCACAAGCTTTGAGCACAAAAACTTCCAGCAGCAATGTACTCAGCTTCAGCTGTTGATAGAGCAACACAAGATTGTTTCTTGTAATGCCATGAGATTAGTGAACTTCCTAAAAAATGGCATGTACCACTAGTGTTTTTCCTGTCTAATTTACATTCTGCAAAATCAAAATCTAAATATCTAATTAAATTGAGTAATGCCCCTTTGGGATACCAAAGACCAACTCTTGGAGTTGATTTAAGATATTTGATGATTCTCTTGACTGCTATGAGGTGTGATTCTTTAGGATTAGCTTAATATCTTGCACATAAGCACACACTCAACGTTATATTTAGTTTACTTGCAGTTAAGTACAATAGTGATCCAATCATCCCTCTATATTTTGACTCATCAACCTTCTTGTCTTTTACATCTGAATTAAGGTAAGTTGAGGTTGTCATAGGAGTTGCAGCATCTTTGCTTTACTCCATGTCAAATTTCTTGATCAATTCATGGGAGTACTTTGTTTGGTTGAGAAATGTCTCATTCTTCATTCGCTTCACTTGAAGTCCAAGAAAGAATATTAATTATCCTATCATAGACATTTCAAATTCATTTTGCATAGAAATTGATAATTCTTTGCAAAGGAATGATTAGTTGAATTTGCATTTTCTGAAAACCAAAAAATTAAAACATGGATCGGATCCAAAGCCAAAATTGAGAACTTAAAAATTAGCTCTGCTTTCACTCACAAACAAGAGTGAGTCATCATCACAGCTCAACTCAAGTGACCAAAAAAGCTTCAATTTTCGCATCCAATTCACATACCCATTTGACTTTTCTTCTTTCCCTCTTCTCCATTCTCCGCATATTCAAGATCCATTCAGGTAACCCTGTCTCTCTCTTTCTCTCTGGTTCGGTTGAAAAGAAAGGGCAACTACTGCTTCAAAATCAAAATGAGTTCTTGTCAAGTGTTTCACCACCTCTCAGGGAAAAAAAAAATACCTGTGTTCTTGTTTTTTTTTTTGAAAGTTCAAGTCTTCCACTTGCTTTTCGATGAAATGCTTGAACAAAATGAACTGGGTCGAATCTGATCTCGTGTTTTGTTTAACATCATTTTTCGTCTTCATCTTTTCTTTTTTGAATTACTTTGATTTATGTTGGGAATGCATGATTTTAGTTTTCTAACGTTTGATTTTTGGTTTTGTATGCTTCATAATATCTTTTAACTTTCAGTGTTTTAGCTGTATTCAGCATTTTGTGTTGCAGAAGTAGCACAATTGCTGAAGTTGGTTGAAGTTCAATTTAATTGTAGCTTTATTAGCAATGGAAGAGTAAGTGTCTCCTTGTTCCTTTATTGCTTGTTAGATTTCTGGTACCCAAATTCTGCTAAGTGGGAGTCGTCATGTGATGTGACCCTTACTTGAGGTGATTTGATGAATTTCAGAGAGAATGCCATAGAGCTTCTCCAGAGATACCGGAGGGACCGGAGAGTGCTTCTTGATTTTATACTCTCAGGGAGCTTAATCAAGAAAGTTGTAATGCCACCTGGTGCAGTTACACTGGATGATGTGGATCTAGATCAAGTCAGTGTTGATTATGTCCTCAACTGTGCCAAAAAGAGTGAGTTGAATTCGGACCTTTGCCATGCTTATCAGTTATCATCCTTCTCTCTCTCTCCATTTTTTTTTTTTGTTTGTTTGTTTGTTTACCTTGTCTTAATTGGAAATTTCTTCAATGCAGGTACATTGCTTGAACTTTCAGAAGCAATTAGAGATTATCATGATCATACTGGGTTGCCCCAAATGGTATGTTATGCTATGGTCTTTTTGTGTTGATTTATTTTTGTCAATTGTGTATTTGTGTATGTATCTCCATCTATGCACATTTTTAATTATTAATATTATGAATGAAGTACTGATTTGGCTTGTTCACTTGCTGATGACAAATTTATACTAAAGTACTTGGTTTCTTATACGTTGAGATGTCATTGCTGCATTTTGCCTTTTTAAACATGTTATGACTAGTCTGCCAAATCTGCCCTTTTAGAATATGATGCATCTTTAAAACTATTGAGCTAATTTATTTACTGTCATGACATGCTTTCTAAGTTTTGATTTTCCCACATTTCATTCAAAGCTTTTGTTAAATTGTTTGTGAGGATCATGTTTGGATTTTAAATGCTTCTTTAACAGAGTGATACAGGTTCGGTCGGTGAATTTTATTTGGTCACTGATCCTGAGTCTTCAGGTTCACCTCCCAGGAGGCCACCACCAACTGTTCCTATTCCTGCAGTGCCTCCTGTCACTGTTTCCACTCCTCCTCCTGTTTTTCCACCATCCCCAATTGTTTCCAATATATCGAGATCTGAGTCTTTTGACTCTACTCAAGAAAAGGAGCTAACTGTGGATGACATTGAAGACTTTGAGGATGATGATGATGTTGCGGTGGTTGAAGGCTTCAGAGCTAAAAGGACTCTTAATGATGCTTCTGATCTTGCAGTGAAATTGCCTTCTTTCTCCACAGGTTATTATTCTAGAAAACTTATCTGTTGGATAAGTTCTTTCATCCTCACAACTCCTAATCTGTCTAAATATTATCAGATGAACAATACTTTGATTTGAAGCATGTGCAATATCATGGAAATAGGGAGCCATATGATTAAGAAAATTGAATGAACCAACAGTGTTAGAAATTGTTGTAAGGTAAACTGTCATACATGAAGTCACTATTTGTTGATTGCTGAGTCATAGAAGCCATTGCTAAGGTGGAAAGCTGTATAATTGAGGCATCCAACATTTCTGTGACTGCCCTTGTGCCTTTCTATGGGTCAAGGACATGCCTTAACTAGCAAATTCTCCCTTCGCATATTTTTTTTGGGATCGTAGTGTTCCTGGGTTCTATCTGGTGACAGCCCGTGGTTGTTTTAGGGTTTGTTTCTATTATAGATATCCATATAGATTGGAGGTTTCTTTTGGGATGATGGTTTTGTAGCTCTAGCAGGACTTCTCATCCTCCTTCTTTGTACTTCTCATCCTTCATAGTATCCTGTAATAATTTCTTCTTTTATAGAAAAATACTAAGATATAACTTTGGATGTTTTATGCCTCAAATTTGAATTGAAAGGTTTAAACCAAAGCTATCATGAACTTTCCTCATTTGTGGTTTTACTGATTCTAGGCATCTCAAATGATGATCTTCGTGAAACTGCATATGAGATCCTCTTGGCTTGTGCTGGAGCTACAGGGTATGTTACCAATATATGTTTTATTTCAGAGGATCTCTTTACCTTGTGAAAGATTTTTATGTGTATTCCATTCTACGTGTGAAAACCTGTATATAGGGGTTTTAGCAGGGGCTGTTTGTGATCTGTTTCTTGTTTATCAGGGGTCTGATTGTCCCATCAAAAGAAAAAAAGAAGGATAAAAAATCCAGCTTGATCAGGAAGCTTGGGCGCAGCAAAACTGGAAGTGTTGTATCCCAGTCTCAGAATGCTCCTGGATTAGTTGTCTTGTTGGAAACCATGCGTGTTCAAATGGAGGTATATAAGGGTAGGTTCCATTTACTTATACTTTGATCCTTTGGTCCTTCCACTGATTTTTTCCACCATTATGTTTTTATTTTTTTTTATTTTTTTTTATTTTTGCACATACTTTAGTGCACTGTTATAATGTGCAAGGGCCTTTGGTTTCTCTAATGAATATCATATTTAGTAAAACCTTTATAATACTGTGGCTTCCTCTTTTCACTGAGTAGGTGGTTTTGAGGCTGGACTATGGAGGCTTGTCTATTGTTGTTATAGAAAATTAATTATCATAGGGTGATAAAAGCTCTTTTTTGTTTGTTCCTTTTTTTGGGGTTTTGTTGTTTTTTTTTTTTGGTTAAAGAAGGTCTAAGTTTTAGTAGCTAAACTGGAGGCAAAGTGAATTTACTGGGAGTGAATCCCTACAGATACTTTGTGTTGCTTGTGCTAAGGCTCCTTGGAATTTGATAGGTTTTGAATTTGTGATCAGTTCAATATACATTCTGGATTCTGTTTAGTTTTCATTATTCTGGATTCATACTCATAAGTGTGAGTTCTTTGCCTACAAATTTATCTCCAAAACTATATAGTAACCAATCCCTTTCCCAACTAGGTGTGGTTGACTGCATAGATTGAATGATGCCTAATGTTCTTTTGTGAATCATGTCTTTGGACAAACCATTGACCTCTAAATCCTTCTTAAATCTTAATAGTTTTGCATATAGTTTTTCTTGGTCTCCCTCTATCTCTAGTGGTATCGCTATGGCTACCCTCCATCTGATCTACTCTCTTTATTTGGACTTCTACTGATTTTGCCTAAAAATTTGTTAATACTTATTCTCTACACATGCATGTTTTAGCAATCTTAGCTATAACGAGATAGCTAATGTTTAGAAACCATGTAAATCAACAAAAGCTTAAATTTGTGTTTGCTTATGTTTTCTGCATCCTTCACCCATATTTATAGATAATTTTTGGATGCAGATATCCGAGTCAATGGATATCAGAACAAGACAAGGCTTGCTAAATGCTCTGGTGGGAAAGGTGGGGAAAAGGATGGATACTCTATTGATTCCTTTGGAGTTGCTTTGCTGTATTTCACGTTCAGAATTTTCTGATAAGAAGGCTTTTATACGTTGGCAAAAGAGGCAGGTAGTAAAATCCATTATAGAATATTCTCTGCTCTCCTTGATATACTCTATTAGCTTGTAAATATGTTGGTATCATAATACTATTTTTTGTTGTTGAACATTTCCAAATTTGTGTCAGTACAGTTAAAAGTTTTAGAGGAGGGGCTTGTTAATCACCCCGCCGTTGGATTTGGTGAATCTGGACGCAAGACAAATGAGTTGAGGATTCTGTTGGCCAAGATTGAAGAAGCAGAGGTGTGTGATTCTCCATTTGGATGTTCATATTTTTACTGTATTCTCTGTTAGCATTAGTTCATAAGAAATGGCTTTCCTTTGTATCATGCCTGATTGGTTGTGGCTTACATGATTTTAAGAGTCATGCTTGACTGCTTATTTCATTTTACTTATTTTGTTTTTTCAAGTTTCTCGCATCTTCAACTGGTGAACTTCAAAGGACAGAATGCTTGAGATCCCTAAGGGAGATTGCCATTCCACTTGCTGAGAGGCCAGCTCGGGGTGACTTAACTGGTGAAATATGCCATTGGGCAGATGGTTACCACTTAAATGTCAGACTATATGAGAAATTGCTTTTAAGTGTATTTGACATGCTAGATGAAGGAAAGCTGACAGAGGTTGGTGTCTTTTACTTTCCAAGTCCATATTATTGCATGAGTTGAGCTGTTACATCCTTCAAATTGTTATTACTAAGCTATGCTTCCTGGTTTTTTTATTTGCTGAATATTAATAGTTTTTTAAGAAGTGAATTGTGATGTGGTCTGTGGTTCCTGGGTTTTTGTGTAACATGTATTTAGTTGCAATTTGCAGCTAAGATTCTATTCAAGAAGGAATAATTATAACGAAACTTTTATTTGAGAAATAGAAATTAGATTGTACCACTTTTGTAGATTCTGAATTGTCATCTGTGGGTCACCTAATTTCTAGGAAGTAGAAGAAATTCTTGAACTTTTGAAGTCGACTTGGAGAGTTTTAGGAATCACGGAGACAATCCATCACACCTGCTATGCATGGGTTTTATTTCGTCAGGTATAGCATCACATTTTCTTTTAATGTCATTTTTAAGAACCACTGTCAATTTTATAATTGGAGTTGGACTGCTTACTGTACTGTTGTTGATTGCCTCAACTTATTTGTAATTACAATAAAAAAAATAACCCTGAAAGATGCACTTGTGTGTCTCATGTAGAACTAATTGCCTATTATCACTTTGTGGCCTTGTTTTTCTGTGTTTTTTCTTTCATGTTTCACTCTCATAGATACATTATGATTCATTTCTCCTAATTTTTCCTTCTCCTGTTTCTCTACTGAAATGTAAGCAGTTTGACTTGTATTGCTTTATACCCCAATCCAACCTTGTAGATGATCACCATTAGGGACATTGAATATGAATTATTATTCTCCTTGACTATGGTAGTAATCCCTATGGACGGTGTCATAAAGCTTTTGTTGAATAAGGAGAAAAGTGAGAGATGTATGAGTGAACCCATGTATAGTTTCCCTAATTACTATAAATACTTTACACTGTACTGCTGTTACCCTATTTACATTATTTCTGAAAACTTCAAAATGAGCATGAAAAATATTGAACTTCTGAATGTTTACAAACTGTTATATATTTCAAGTGAACATTTGAATTTAGCATAATCTATAAATCTACTTTCCTTGGACTTTTGCCTCTTTAATTTTTAATACACCTGTGTCTCTTTCATTGTCTTGATTTAATCAAGAAAAAAAAGTCGTTAATTGCTGGTAATCAAGATTAAGGTTGCTTGGTTAAGATTTGACTCATCGGGATATGCTGACTACAAGCTACTCAGCTTAATTTCTGTTGCTCTTTGGCTGTTTTATTTTTCTTTCATTTTGTGATTACTGTAATATCTTATTAGCTAATATTTGTTGAAAAATGTGACACAATTCTTTCTTTAATCATTATTTAATTTAAATTACTTTATTTTATTATGAGGATGCAGTATGTTATCACAAGGGAGCATGGGGTTTTGCTGCATGCACTCGAGCAATTAAATAAAATACCACTGATGGAACAAAGAGGCCAACAAGAGAGATTGCACTTGAAAAGCTTGCGTTCCAAGGTTGAAGGTGAACGAGATATGTCTTTCTTACAGTCTTTCTTAACACCAATTCACAGATGGACTGACAAGCAGCTTGGAGATTACCATCTGCACTTCAGTGAGGTTTGTTCAACTGTTAGGTTGTTAGGTATTCTTAGAATGTGGGTTTGGACCTAACTCAACACCAAAAGCTAGCCCATGGGGTGAGGGTTGCCTCCCACTTATATACTCTATTTTGGCACTACCTCTAGCCGATGTGAGACTTGAGTTTTTCGCAATAGGTATTACTGGATCTGATACTTGGATATCGTTGTGTCTCATTGTTGAAGAGCTAATAATATTTTTAAGTAGAAATCCATATCTTCATTTGTGAAAGTACTAAGCCACCAGAATTTGTTGGGTGTTCCTGTGAGAAAACTTGGGGGATTCTGGTCAATTCAAACCATCAAGAACAAACATTGAATTTAGTATACGAAAGAGAAATTGATACGTGTTGCATCTGTTGCTAACATATATCATTTCATCATGTATTTAGATGTTCCAACTCAACACTAGCTGTTGTAACTCATGATTGCATGCTCTTCCTTGTTTTTCTTTTCAAAAGAAATACTCTTGAAGTCTTCTCCCCTCTTCTTTTCTCTTCCAAACTTTGTTTTGATTTTATACCAATTAATTCTTTATACCAATTAATTCTAATATGTTATGTTGCACCTTTAATTTTGTTTTGCAAAAATTCTCATACTTTTTAGGGTTCAGCAACTATGGAAAAGATTGTAGCAGTTTCAATGATTACCAGAAGGCTTCTACTGGAAGAACCAGAAACTGTGTGTGACATCTGCTTTTTGATAGATCATTTTGTAAAAAATATTATGGTTGGTATAAATTTCAGTTATTAGAAGTTTCTTTTACCATTTTTCCTGCAGACCACACAGTCCTTGCCAATTAGTGATCGTGATCAGATAGAGATATATATATCATCATCAATTAAGAACGCATTTTCAAGGGTGAGTATTAATTTGCAAAGATGTTTGAAAACCTACAGATTTGCAAAGATGTTTGAATACCTATAGTTCAAATTCTATGTTAATTGAAATCCTAATTTGGTAGCGAGTATTATCTTCCACTTGACTGATAAATGACAAACAACTCACAAATCTTCCCGTTCGTTGTTATTGAGTATACATGTTTAAGTGAAAAAAATTTAAGCATGGCATAATTATAATTATATATGTACATTTTGATAGAATTTGTCTTAGCTTTAAATATATATCATAGAATTTCAAAGCAAATGTGTACCTAAAATTGTTTTATGTCTTTTTCTTGATTCTGCCACATGATTTGAATGTGCATGGGAACATTTTCTTTGACTTCTATCAGTTTTAATTGCAAACTACAGGACAGAAGATGTCCTTGTTTTGGTTTCCATTTTTATTTTATGCCTATCTTTATATTTAATGAAACTCTTTACTTTCTGCAGACGGTGCAAGTTGTTGAAAGAGTAGATATGTCAAATGAGCATCCCTTGGCATTGCTTGCAGAAGAACTCAAGAAGCTCCTAAAAAAGGATTCAGCAACTTTCTTGCCTGTTTTATCACAGAGGCATCCTCAAGCAACTGTTGTATCTGCATCATTAGTTCACAAACTTTATGGCCACAGACTGGTGAGTGTGTATATGGTTTTATATTTTTTCTGATCACATTATGGAATATATCTTCAAAGTGACTGAAAATTTGTTTTTGCATTTTCAGAAACCCTTTCTTGATAGTGCAGAACATTTAAGTGAGGATGTCATTTCTGTATTTCCTGCAGCTGAAAGTCTAGAGCAGTTCATGATGGCACTTATTACATCTGTATGCCATGAAAAAAATGCTGAGATCTTGTTGAAGAAATTAAATCTTTACCAGGTTAGGTGGATAAATTGCTTTTAGAGTACGCAAAATTGTATATTTGATCAGATATATCTTGTTTTCACTTTTACATTAGAACCTGTTCACATGTGCCATATACTTGATTCTTGTATTGTACTCATTTAAATAGGTCAACAGAGATAAAAGGATGCTTAGATCAATCATGACTTGTTGGTCAAACGTCATGTTGTGATTGACAGTTGGAGGGCATAATTCTGATTATCTACTGACATGTGTTTTCTATTGTCATTTAGTTTCATCACATTAATGTTTCAAATAGTTTTACATTTGTCCACTCTTAGGCAAATTTAGCATATAGTTCTTTTTGTCATCTATCCACCTATAGTCCTATTTTATTTATTTTAAACTTTGGGCCTTGCCCCTTTTTCTTGTTATAGATTGAGACAAAATCTGGAACGTTGGTGTTACGTTGGGTCAATTCACAGCTTGGAAGAATTTTAGGTTGGGTAGAGCGGGTTATTCAACAAGAGGTAAATCCCCTTATCAACAGTGCTATACTGTCAAATGGCTGGCATTTTGAATGTCTATTAATGACAAGATGGGACACATGCTTTTCTTAAGGTCTAGTTTCATTGTTCAGTTTTAGAAGTTTTTTTTGGTAATATTTATTGTATAAAACTTAGCATCAGAGTAGTTAATCGTGGATAGTGGTGCGGAGTGGGTGACCCAAAACCTGGTATAATGAAGTAACAGATGATGGGATGACCAATTTACTAAATATAATGGATTCAATGCAAATATTTTATAGTGCACACATATAAGTTTTCAAAAATAGTAAAATGTTATTACTAAAACTTAGAAATATATTCATTATTAATAATCAAAACTTGTAGTTTATACACACAATTATTGTTAATCTGATTAATGAATTATTAACAAGACTCAAGGAGCATAAACAGAATGTAGAGGCAGTACAGCACAGAGGAATGAAGTGAGAACAAATGAAAGAATTTACAGAAAAAATAGAAAAGAAAAGAGGGGTGAGGATAGAGCACAGACCTGCAGAATGCTCACAAATGAGAGAGAGCGAAACGCAACTGTGAATGAAGAGTGAACCAGAGTAGGTGAGTGAAATGGGGATTTTCTGTGAAGCTCAATGCAGGTGGGTTTATCGAGTGAAATTTGTTGAGTGAGATGGGTTTCAAATCCGAAAATCCTTCTGATTCTAAAAAGGATTAGGATTCACTATGTAAAATTCATTTGTGTAGGATTGAGTTAATTTAATCTTATTCTCTCTCTCTCTCTCTCTCTCTCTCTCTCCATATATATATATATATATATAAAATTAAAAATAATTACTTGTTAAGAAAGTTGTAAAGATAAAATCAACTAATCAAGATATGAATGTATTGTTAAAATAATATTTTTTTCCTTTTGCTATAGTGTAACACTCAGTTTTCTTCATTTTCTATGCTGCTTCTACAGTTCTACTAAGCTTCTTGACTGAACAAATGTTTTAATAATTTGTTAATATACTTTCACAGCATTGGGACCCGATATCTCCTCAACAACGACATGCCGGTTCTATTGTGGAAGTTTACAGGATTGTTGAGGAGGTAAGAATGTGGTAGTCTTTCTGGGATTTATTACAAGGTTTTGCAACAAAATGGTTTTTAATGATCTACCAACTTGAACAGTCACTACCTTGGTCTGTGTGTGGATCAAGTACTTTTCCATTTCTGCATCGCTTTTCCTTTTGGTATTACACGTAATAAGACAAAAAAACTGTAATTCTGTATACCTCAGGAAAAAGGTAGAAATGTAGCCTGATTAACAATGGAAAAAGTTCAAGTACTCCTCCAGGGCAAATGGATATTGTTTTTTTTGTTTGTTTTACATCATTTGGAACCTTGATTCTGCAATGTATGTAGGAAACTTAGTTAAATTCATTATAAATGGATGCTTCCTTCTTAAATGATATCTAAAATTATAGTAACATGTGACATTTTCACTTTTATTTTTTTCACCTGTAAAAGTACAAGAGATCAAATTTAGACCCTTTTTGTGTTCTTAATGCTTGTGTGGAAGTATGTGGAATTTTCCCAACTATGATTTGAGGTTAATTGTCACTTCAGTGCAGTTATAATTGGTTGTCTGTGCAATGTGCTAACGAGAAATAGTAGCATATAATATAGTGTTTTTTTTTTTGTTACAGATTTTGTAGCAGAGCCTGTTACTTATTAGCTTATTTTTATTTTTATTATAATTATAAATATAATTTTAACAATAATTTTATTAATTTGATATCTATTGGGTGCAGACAGTTGATCAATTTTTTGGTCTTAAAGTTCCAATGAGGTTTACAGAATTGAACAGCTTGTTTCGTGGCATTGACAATGCTCTTCAAGTGTATGCAAATAATGTTGTTAATGACTTGGGTAAGTAGATACTTCATATTTATGTGTTGCCGACAGTTCTCATAGGACATAATTTTATGATGGATTGGGGATCTGTTCTCCATGAAATTCAGATAATTATTTCCACTATAGGGATCTGGCTCAACTCATGCTTTATAATGTTTTTGTTAAGAATTTTCTCTGCATCCCTTTCTTGAAAATTAACTGTTTGATTGTACACATTCTCATTTTAGTCTTGGTTATAAATAAAGTTCACTGTAGTTCACACACACACACACCAAAAAAAAAAAAAAAAAAAAAAAAAAAAACCCCTTTTATTATTATGCTGTTATCACGATTTCAAAGTTTTAATCATGTTCACCTGATGTAGTGTCTTATTAGCATTATAACTATATGAGGCTGATGTGGTGAAATTTTTGTTTGATGATAAGTTACAATATTTTACCTCGTGTTAATGTATTGCCTACATTCTTACTGTTACCATTTTCATAACTATACCTTCATTAGTAGATGGCATAATCCTCGTGTCTCTTTCAACATGCGTTTCTAATGTTTTCTCAAAATATTTTCTTATATATCAATTTTCGTCCTCTGTTTAGATTATCAATATTCTATAGACACTATGTTCTTATGAATCTTAAGGTGTCCCTTCAATTTCACAGCAAGCAAGGAGGAACTAATACCACCTGTGCCTATTCTTACACGATACAAAAAGGAAGCTGGATTAAAGGCTTTTGTAAAGAAGGAACTGTTTGATGCTCGTGTGCCTGAGCCTGATGAAACAAGGCCCTGCCAAATTAGTGTCCTTGCAACTCCAACACTTTGTGTTCAATTAAATACATTATACGTGAGTTCATGCAAACTTGATTGTACCTGGATTATTTTCCCTCTTGTTTATGTGGTTGAGTATATCTCTTCCTTTTCTCATTTCAAGCTACATTTTTAATCAGCCGTTGTTCCTTATCATATTATTTTGGAATTGCCATATTCCATTCCGGCATTACAGGTTAAAGGTTTTTTGTTATTTCTTGTAATTTTTACCAGGTCTTTTTCCTTTATCAACATTTTATTAATTTTTTGAAATAAATGGAATTCAAGGATGGCATTTTTTTTTTCAATAGAAAAATATGTGGTTGGATAGAACCTCTTAGTCCTTTTAGTAATTTATTGATGTATGCTGCCATGCTGCTGAAATATTATATTAAAATTGTCCAGTCATAAGGAGATGATGCTGAATTGGATTTTGTTGTTTTAGTACTTCTCTTTACAACTTGTGCTGCATATGCTGAATCTTCTTTCATTATGCTGTGATATTAATTTAAGTTTTTTCTGCCATTTACAGTATGCGATTAGTCATCTGAATAAAGTGGAAGATAACATCTGGGAGCGATGGACAAGTAAAAGGTCCCAAGAAAAACTCATAAGTATGTGCTGAACTGTTATATCTGTATTTGTTTTGTATGACTACTATTCAAATTATGGTGCTTTTAGGTATAGAGGGGGAGAATAGAGATGAAAGATAATGAAACCCAGAATTGATGTTAACTGATATGTATTACAATGTGTTGATGTGTTTGATATGTTTGTAAAACCTAGCTAGAGCACTAACCCTTATTTATACTAATCGTAATCTTAACTAATTAGGGAAACAAGTCATTATGAGGAAATATGAAAACTAATCCTAAGAGATAATGAGGAATATGTAAGTTAATCCTTGAAGATAATCTTAGATATGATAATATTTTTTAGATATAATAAATAAATAACTTTGAAAATATAAATTATATTGTTATTAAAATTTGTAATAAACATTGTTAAGATATAAATTATATTTTAGATTTATGATAAACAATTTATATTGTGATACAAGGTTATTTTTAACTATTGATAATTTCTTTTAACAAATATTGAAATTCAATTTACAAATAAAGATGAAAAGGATAGATTGAAAGAAATAACAGCTTGATAAAAATTCCTAAAAACACTCCTGTTGAAGAAAAACTTGTAAAATGCTCTCATTGAAGAATAATTCTTAAAAACACTCTCATTCAAGATAGTTATTCTAATTTATATAAATAAAGGATTTATTTTTATGATTCTACCCTGTACTTATTCAAAGATGAAATTCTAGAGGTTGTCTCTTTGCTGTTATAATTTTATTGTGTAAGATCATGTTCATGCTATCCCTTTGGTTCTTTTCTCTTAATTGTTTAAAGGGAATTTCCATTACTGAAATGCAGAAAGATTGAATTGCTGTGTTGCATTTGTACGCCTGTTTGGCTTGCAGATATTTTTTTTCCTGCTCCCTCACCCAGTTTTAAGAGGATTGCTTATCCTCCACTCACATGTGCCTTACCTCTTTAATAAATTCTATTCTTTTATTAGAAAAAAAAGGAATGTGAATCTCTTTATTCATCTGCATTAATACAAAATTGATAAAAATTTGACCCCATTTTCGGTGGGGAGTGGGGTTACCAATAGATATATAGGCCTTGTTTTAATAAACTTCAATAAGTACTTATAGAAGAAGAAAATAATAAGGTAAATGAATTAAACTTCTCCCATAAGCTAAAATCAGCTTCCGAAGAAGTCAAATGAGAGAGCCTCTACAAGTTAGCTTATGCATAAGATAATTTTAACTTATGGAAGAAACTCATTGTATTTTCTTCTCCTATAAATGCTTATTGAGATATTATAAATGCTTATCAAGAAGTTTATCCTTACAGGGCTATAATATAGTTTGTTGGGAAGTGTATTGTAATTGTGGCTTCTTTTGTGTTCATGCGCTCTTTGCATGGGGTAATTTAAAGCAAATATAGGATCCAATTGAATGGGTGGTATCTGTTAGGATCCAAATGCAAGGTATGGGACTTGAGTCCCACATTAGATGTATGGGATTCTAGTGTGGAGTTTATAAGGCTTTGGACTCTCCAACTATAATAACTAGTTCTGTGGTGTGGTTCTCCCAAGGTTTTATCAGTATCCTTGCAAAATTATCTTGGGTACTTTTTTTGTCTAAATTGAAATTTCTGTTATTGTAATAAAGACATTCAGAAATACAATGCTAGATATGTTTTAACATTTCAACCTATCAATGAAACATGTGATTTCTGCAATACGTTGATGGAATCATGATTATGAGTAACAAGTTTGTTATTAATACCGATTTTGATCTTTCTATTGTTGCCATATACATGAGAACATGCCAATATTCCATTTGTTTTCTCTTTTTATGTCTTGCTTTCTAAAAATGATGATGATAATGATAATAATTGATTAGAATATTTTTTAATTTCTGACACTTTACCTACAACCCTTTTGTCAATAGAGAAATCCTTAGATGACAAGTCCAAAAGTTTTTCCCAAAAGGATACCTTTGAGGGAAGTAGAAAAGTTATAAATGCTGCCATGGACCGCATTTGTGAGTACACAGGTGAGAATATTGAGCTTTGTCTCATTTTGTCGTTTTCTTCCAAATTAAACTTTTCTAAGTCTTTATTGGGTTAATTATCAACTTACAGGAACTAAAATTGTCTTCTGTGATCTGAGAGTTCCATTTATGGACAACTTATATAAACCCAGTGTCACTGGCTGTAGGTTGGATGCACTTATAGAACCACTTGATATGGTAATGTTTTTCTTATTAGAAAATTGTCTTTATTTTATATTATACTTGTTAGATTGCTTTTAATTGCAAATACATTGTGAGTATTGTATGTTGTCAAAAGGAAAATCTTAGATTGCATCAATCTCATTTAATTAACAGATGATATTCTGAATTTCTGATTCAAATTTAATTGTAAAGAGATGGCTGTAGGTATAGGAAAGGAAACTAAGGCTTATGTCTAAGGGCACACTTTTTTGGGTCTCACCTGTTTCTGAACCTTCTAGACCACAAAATACTCACCCTATGTAGAGAGCCAGACTTGTAGGGTGAAGAAGTGACTGTACAGTAAATAAGAATAAAGGCCAGACTTGTAGCCAAGGGGTTTCATGAACAATTTGGTTGTGAAAATACAGAGACGCTTTCTCCAGTGATTAAATCTGTCACTTTTCGGCTCATCCTCACATTGACTTAAAAACTATATATTCACAGGGTTTGAACAGGCTCCCCAGGCCTGGTTTGGCAGACTAAAATCCACCTTCTAGCTTCTGATAAGTGTGCTGATATCCTAAATAAAGCTCTCTCTCCCACTAGTTTTGTTGCTCTGAGCAAGTTCAGCTGTGTGATTCTTCTGCATCACATCCCTCGAGCTTGGGGAGTATTATAGTGTTACTCATGTAATAATAGGGTACTTTAACTTCTGTATTTGTTTTCTGTTGAAGTAGTCTTTGGGGAGCTATAAATACCTGAGCCCAGTATTCTCTGTTGTAATTCAGTTTCTAGATTCATTTAGTCAGTTACCAAGTGCAGTTATCATTTTCTCATTCACACTGAAGTCTAACATACAGTTTTGAAAAATTTAATGTGTATGCAGTGTTATGCTTTGCATTAACTTAGTCATGCTATGTTGATGATGAATGTGTAGTGTTATATGCATTGTGTACACAAGATTTTTATTTATGTTTGATAAATGAAAATTAAGTTAAAAGTAAAAACAAGGCCACATAGATCACTAAGGCCTATGCTGATGCCAAGGGCTTCATTTTTGTGAAGGCCAAAAAAAATATTTAATATGTTTATATACATAATTATAGAAAATAAAATATAAAAATTTAAATTTCAGAATTAGTTTTTAAATATAGAAATAATACCCCTTGTAATATTAAGTGTGGATTCACTTAAAAGGTTTTTTTATGTCCGTTCTCAAACATCACTACATATTTTATGTAGATTCAAATGAAAGTCTGAAATTTTTAGCAAATTTAATTGATCATTTGGTTACCACTTTTGAATTATTGTAGGAACTTAGCCAACTTTGTGATATTGTTGTGGAGCCTCTCAGGGATCGCATAGTGACAAGTCTTCTTCAGGCATCATTGGTTGGTATCTTAGCCTTTCTTTTGATAAATTCATTACTAGTATTGTGTTAACACTATCCTGCATGCCAGGATGGCTTACTCCGTGTTATCTTGGATGGGGGTCCATTAAGAGTTTTCTTTCCCGGTGATTCAAAATTATTAGAGGATGATCTGGAGGTCTTAAAGGTGGATTATCTTACTCTAGTTAATTCAATGCCATCTACAATTTTCAACAGACTAATCAGATCTTTGGACTTTTTGTACTTTTTTTTCCCAATAAAAATGAGTTTGAGTAGGTTAATGTTTCAAAGTCAGTGAATGATGTCATGATGATGTGCTTCTTGTAGGAGTTCTTTATATCTGGAGGTGATGGCCTCCCTCGGGGTGTCGTCGAAAATCAGGTTGCACGTGTTCGGCATGTCATCAAGTTGCACGGCTATGAGGTTAGTTCACCTATATCTTGCGGCCAAGTTTGGTATTGGATTAGCCTAGTTATCTAATAGCCTTAGGCCTTAGCCATATCTTAAGGCCATGTTTGGTGTTAATGATGTGTTCTTATTGCTTTGTTTTGTTGTCAAATTCATCATTATATGTAAAGTCTCTAGTATGTTAGTTTCCACTGTTTGATGTACCCTATAATTTATTACAATTACAACAATAATAGCCTTATCCCACTATTGTGCTCTTATATTGACAAATTTTACGTTGGTTTCTAACAATTTATTACAACCTTCCTCCTTTATTAATGATATAAAATATCTTCTTGCCACAATCATGTCTCAGAAATCATGTAAATAATCTGTATTATTTTGCAGACGCGAGAGTTGATTGAAGTCTTGAAATCTGCTAGTGGCATGGAAATGCAAGGTGGCAAAAGCAAACTGGGAACTGATTCCAAAACTCTATTAAGAATATTATGCCACAGGAGCGACTCAGAAGCATCTCAATTTCTGAAGAAACAATACAAAATACCCAGTTCTTCTGCTTAGAGGAATGTGTACAACAAAAGGGAACCAGCAAAATTTTCATTTTGGTGTTAGCTTTCTGTGAATATTCATTGCTGGCAATGCGTTTTTTTTTGTTGGAATTATTAAAATTACCATTCAGTGTATAATTAGGGAGCATAACTGAGTTTTTTCCTTTCCTTTTTTTGGTTTTAATCTAACTACAATGTTGTTGATCTTCATTTGTAAAATTTCGTCCATGTAAATACTGTAACTGTAAGTTCAACTAATGAAGCTGCTGTTCTTTTTTACCAGGGTAGTTGTTTCATATTTAGAAAACTTCAACTGAATGTGCAATTTATTCCCTGACTTCCTAATAAAGCAGTTTTATTTCTATATATTGTACTTGAATGATTAGATATACTGGTTTTGGTAGTGATTAGAGACAGTACTCTTATTAGCTCTAAAGGAACCTTTCTCCTAAATTCTATAACATAATAGGTTGATGATTTTCCGAAAATATCCCAAGAGCCAAGACAGTGAGCAAAATACGGCTGCTGTTAATATCATTGTAGGGAAGACTATGGTTGACGGGCCAGCAAAGAAAAAGATGTTAACACCCAAATTAAAGCAATAATACACAAAAGCGTGACACACAGTAAGTACATGGAAAATATCCCAAAAGGTACCCTCTGTAGAATTATAGCCACTCATTCATTCATGGAATAAAGCTCACACTGACAATCGTAACATGTATGCTACTGTATTTGATAGTAAAAGATCCTTCATAAAATAGCTTATTACTTATTTCATTGGCAAATTTAAATAAATAATATAAATTAAATAAATAATTTGAAAAAGGGGCAGTTTTTAAAAAAATTTGAAATTTGGGGCTATTGAACACGCCTAAATTAGGCGTGTTTGGGTTCTATATAATGTAAAAAAAAAGTAGCTTTTTACCATTGTCACTATTTCACTTTTTGTGTGTAAAAGTTTTATATGGTTAGCTTTAGAGTTTGAGTAGCTTTTTTTTGCATCGAAGTTCTGCCAACAAGTAAGTGGATTTTATAATTTAGCCTGTATATTATTGAATTGTTAGCGCTGTACATTTTATGTTCGTAGAAAATTGTTAGGGAGCACATGTTAGTGATGTACATGTTAGGTTTGTAGAAAATTTATTAGGTTACTAAAATGTTAGGTTCGTACATGTTAGTAAGAAAATTGTTAGGTTAGTACATGTTAGTAGGAAAATTTATTAGTTCGTTCATGTTAGTGTTAGCTATGTACATGGTAGGTTTGTTGAAAATTGTTAGGTTCGTAAATTGTTACGATGTAAGGTTTAGGGTGTAGTGTGTAGGGTTTAGGTTTTATGGATTAGGGTTGAAAATTGTTATGTTCGTAAATTGTTTATGATAATTGTTTAGTGTTTAGGGTTAAGGCTTTAGGGGGTAGGGTTTATGGTTGATGGTTTAGGGTTTAGGATTTTGTGTTGTGAGTGTGTTTAGGGTTGATGTTGTTTATGATAATTGTTTAGCGTTTAGGGTTAAGGGTTTGGGTTTAGGGTTTTGGTGTTTAGGAGGTAGGGTTTATGGTTGATGGTTTAGGGTTTAGGGTTTTGTGTTGTGAGTGTGTTTAGGGTTGATGTTGTTTATGATAATTGTTTAGTGTTTAGGGTTAAGGGTTTGGGTTTAGGGGGTAGGGTTTGTGGTTGATGGTTTAGGGTTTAGGGTTTTGTGTTATGAGTGTTTGTTGTAAGGTTCATTATTTTGTGTTTAGGGTGTTTGGTTTAGGGGTTAGGGTGTATGGTTAATGGTTGTTTAGGGTTGATGTTGTTTATGATAATTGTTTAGTGTTTGGGGTTAATGGTTTGGGTTTAGGGTTTTGGCGTTTAAGGGGAAGGGTTTAGGGTGTTGTGTTGTGAGTATGTTTAGGTTGATGTTGTTTATGATAATTGTTTAGTGTTTAGGGTTAAGGGTTTGGGTTTAGGGTTTAGGGGGTAGGGTTTATGGTTTAGGGTTTAGGGGTTAGGGGTTAGGATGTATGGTTATTGGTATAGGGGTTAGGGTTTAGGGTGTTTTGTTTAGGGGTTAGTGTGTATGGTGTAAACAATTAGGTTTTATGGTTTAGTGTTGATGTTGGTTAGGTTAATTGTTTAGTGTTTAGGGTGTTCGGTTTAGGGGTTTAGGGTTAAGGGTTAAGGTGTATGGTTAATGGTTTAGGGTTTAGGGTGTTTGCTTTAGGGTGGCATTCAACAATGTTTTGGGTTTAGGGTGTTTGGTTTAGGGGTTAGGGTTTAGGGTGTAGGGTTTAGGTTTTATGGTTTAGTGTTGACGTTGGTTAGGTTAATTGTTTAGTGTTTAGGGTGTTCAGTATATGGGTTTAGGGTTAAGGGTTAGGGTGTATGGTTTATGGTGGACGATGTAACACCCCGTATGCATCTGGTGTATTAACATATTACTTAATCAGAATAACGCAGCAATTATCATAGATAATTAAAAATGGAAGCAGTAAATAAAAATGACGTCATCAAACGTCATTACCAACATCACTGTACATCATATATGGTGAATTCTCATAATATACAAAGTATATGTCTCAAAACTGTACATATCCTTCATCATTACCAAAATACAGGCATAAAATTAAAATATCATAATATAGAGCCAACATGCTCCTCACTATATGCCTAAGGTTCTCTCAGAATCCATATCCCTCTACTCGGGCCTCTTGCCCTGGGATCTATCAGTCGCTCCCTGAGCATCACCTGCAAAACATAATCCCCAACAGGGGTGAGATAACAATCTCAGTAAACTCAGGGTCCTTGAAGGTCTTTCCTCCCCCTGGTTCACTTCCATGCACATAATATCAAAATTGGCATTACCAAACTAGCCGTCACAGCTATCAAGTCATATGACATGTACATAACATACATACAATATATCAATGCCTGAGGAGGCTTCATCCATTTATATGGGCACATCTCACATCAGGACCTACTACTCATGCCTGAGGAGGCTTCATCCATTAATATGGGCACATCCCACATCAGGGTTTTCTTTCTTTGCCTGAGGAGGCTTCATCCATTAATATGGGCACATCCTACATCAGGGCTTATATATAAAATGTTATTAAATTCAATTCTACTGGCCAGAGAATCTAATCAAGCACATAACAACACTATCACAGTGTTCAGCTCATCATATACATGTTTCCATAAACAGTAACACACAATTTCAATATATATGCATCAAAATATACAATAACCAGAACTCCCTCGGAGTATGGTGGAACACAACAGTGGGAAACACTCCCAAGAACAAAGAGCTTACCTGCTCTTAGCGCTATACCGACTCTTCCGGCTTCGTGGTCACAACCACCAGCAAGATCACTATCACGCCCTACACAAGGCATAAAACAATCAGTCAATAACGGTCCTTAGCCGTTAGAATGAAAGGAAACGTCATTCCCTTCCATTAAAACCTCTCTGTTCTCTATCTTAGGGTTATCAGAGCTAACCACCTTATAGGCGATTCACAGACCCTCAATGGGATCTATCTTGGTCTAACCAAGATCTTAGAGTCCCCCAGACTCTGCATAAGCTCAATTCAATGATCTACTAGGTCATATATCAATAATTTCCAAACATGACTAAAACAGATATATCAACATATTTTCACCGTTTATTTGGCCTTCTGAACAACTTTTGTAAAGGCACTTAGGCTCATAACTATCATAATATCTTCCATTTACTCAACATTTTTCTTACCCATACCAAACTCATAGTCAAAATCAAACTTCATCAAAAAATCATGTTTCAAAGTTTAATATTCATCAGAACAACCTCCTGAGCATACTTTTCTAAAGAACCTAAGCCTAATTCCAGTCCTATCACAAAGTGGTCACTATTCATCCCAAGAACAATTTCACAAATCAAACGGTAAAACTTGAGTTTCTTACCTCTAAAACGACAGGAAAGGCTAGAGAACAGCTTTTCCAAGCTTGAACGTCCTTAAAACGCCTTCTTTTCTCCTCAGAATCAAACTTTGTGAATTTCCCTAGAGAACTGGATCTCTTTGTTGATGGTTTTCAGAGAAAAGTGATGATGGAATCTAGCTCATTGAGTAGTTCCTTTCAACTTTCATGTTGGGTGTGAAAGGTTTTGGTCAACGGTTGAGTGTTTAAGAAGCTTCTCTAGTTCATCAATGGTAGAAGCAGAGAAAAGGAAGAAAGGAAAGAGAGAGAATGGCTAAAGGAAAGAGAGAAGGCTATTATATTCATCCCACCTTTTTTAAGAATTTTGTCCGCAAAATTCAAAGACATACCTGTCAAGTAACTCGGGGTATAGCTGTACCAGCTCCTGCTCTCGCTCCCAAGTCGCCTCCTCAGGTGTCCTCCCTTCCCATTGTACCTTAACTATGGGAATGACTCAGGATCTGCTTCTCCATCCTATCCAAAATCTGTATAGGCCGTGTAGGACAAGTCAGATTCTCTTGAATCTGGACGGTGTCAGGCTCCACCACGTGCGAAGGGTCTGGTACATATCTTCTCAGCTGTGACACGTGGAAAACGTCATGTAACCCTGACAACTGGGGAGGCAAAGCTAGCCTGTAGGCCACTGGTCCTACTCTCTGAAGAATCTGGTAAGGACCAATGAACCTAGGACTAAGCTTCCTCACACCCAAAGCCCGTCCAACACCAGTAACTGGAGACAACCTCAGAAACACATGGTTGCCCTCATCAAACTGCAGCGGCCTGTGTTTATGATCATAATAACTTTTTTGTCTACTCTGAGCCTTCAACAACTTATCTCTGATTAAACGGATCTGCTCAGTAGTCTCCTGAACCATCTCAGGTCCAAGAAGCTGTCTCTCACCCACCTCAGTCCAACATACAGGAGCCCTGCACCTCCGGCCATACAATGCTTCATAAGGTACCATGCCTAAACTAGCATGAAAACTATTATTATACGAGAACTCCACCATAGGTAGGTATCGATCCCATCTAGTACCTTGCTCCAAGGCACAAGCTCTCAACATATCCTCCAAAGTCTGGATGGTCCTCTCTGTCTGACCATCTATCTGAGGATGGTAAGCTGTACTAAGCCTCAGCTGAGTCCCGAAAGCCTCCTGAAGTGCACTCCAAAATCTAGAAGTGAACTTCGGATCTCTGTCGCTGATAATACTCTCTTGGACACCATGCAGTCTGACAATCTCTTTGACATATAGCTGAGCCAACCTCTCTGCAGTATAGTCAGTCCGAACAGGTAAGAAATGAGCAGACTTGGTCAGCCTATCAACAATTACCCAGATAGAGTCATATCCACTCTGATTTCTCGGTAGTCCAACTACAAAATCCATGGAAATGCTATCCCATTTCCACTCTGGAATCTGCAACGGCTGCAGTAGGCCTGACGGTCTCTGATGCTCAATCTTCACCTTCTAACATACCAGACATTTAGTCATATACTCAGCTATGTCCTTCTTCATCCCTGGCCACCAGAACTTCCTCTTAAGGTCTTGATACATCTTGGTGGCACCCGGATGAATGCTGAACTGGCTCTTATGAGCCTCCGACAGAACTGCATCCACCAGCTCGCCCTTAGGCACAATGATCCGATCTTGATACAACACCAAGTCATGAGTCTCCCAGGAAACATCCTGTTGACCAATCATGGCCCTCACATCATCATCCTATTTCTGGGCTTCTCGGATCCTCTAAATCAACTCGTTATCAATCTTGGTCCCTCTCAACTCAAGACCACTAGCACCTTCTGTCACAGTCAGGTGCATATCTCTAAACTGCTCAATCAACTTACAGTCTGAGATTATCATGCAGGCAACACTCACATGCTTCCTGCTCAAGGCATCAGCAACTACATTCGCTTTGCCGAAATGGTATTTCACCCCAAATTTATAATCTTTAAGGAACTACATCCACCGTCTCTGCCTCATATTCAACTCCTTTTGATCAAACAAATACTTGAGGCTCTTGTGGTCACTGAATACCACTAACTTGGCACCATATAAGTAATGCCTCCAAACCTTTAGAGCAAAGACAATAGCTGCAAGCTCTAAATCATGTGTAGGATAATTCTCCTCATGTGGCTTCAGTTGTCTGGATGCATATGCAACCACTTTCTTTTCCTGCATTAACACACATCCAAGTCCTTGCTTGGAAGCAACACAATAAACCTCAAAACAACCCTCAGGATCAGGGAGAGTCAATACTGGAGCTGTGGTCAACTTTTCCTTTAGTCTCAGGAAACACTCCTCACATTCATGAGTCCAAACAAATGGGATACCTTTCCTGGTAAGGCGGTCAAAGGTAACACCATTTGTGAGATTCCTTGAATGAACCTCCGATAATAACCTGCTAGACCAAGGAAACTGCGGACCTCTGAAACATTCTTGGGCCTCTCCCAAGACATCATAGCCTCTATCTTACTGGGAGCAACTGCTACCCCAGCTGCAGAAATCACATGGCACAGGAATTTCACCTCTGAAAGCCAAAACTCACACTTAGACAACTTAGCATACAACTGATTATTTCTCATTGTCTGCAGAACAATCCTGAGGTGCTCGGCATGCTCCGCCTCCGTCCTGGAGTAGATCAGTATATCATTAATAAACACCACCACAAACTGATCTAGGAATGGTCTGAATACCCTGTTCATATAGTCCATGAACACTGCAGGGGCATTCGTCAAACCAAAGGGAATGACCTGATACTCATAATGACCATACCTCGACCTGAATGCAGTCTTTGGTATGTCCTCTGGCTTAATCCGAATCTGGTGATATCCGGATCTTAGGTCTATTTTGGAGAACACACAGACTCCCTTCAACTGATCAAGCAAATCATCAATTCGAGGCAAAGGATACTTATTCTTTATAGTAACCTTATTCAGCTGGCTGTAATCCACACACAACCGCATACTTCCATCCTTCTTCTTCACAAAAAGAACCGGTGCTCCCCACGGTGACACACTCGGTCTAATAAACCCCTTGGACAGCAAATCCTCAATCTGTACCTTTAACTCCTTTAACTCTAAAGGAGACATGTGATAAGGAGCTATAGATATGGGTCCCACACCTGGAACCAAGTCAATGGAGAATTCAATCCCCCTATCCGGCGGAAGCTGTGTAATCTCATCTGGAAATACATCAACAAACTCACTCACCACCGGAATCTTTGACATATCCAACCCCTGTCTCTCATCTGCTGTACTAAGCAAAAGATAGCCCTGAGCTCCTCTCTTTATTTCCTTCTTAACTTGCAAGACCGAGAGAAACGAAATGGAACTCGAGCTGACTCCCTCTGAAGGCACTACAACCTTCTTATGACAACAGTCTAGCATTATGCCATACTTGGCCAACCAATCCATACCCAAAATAATCTCAAGGGTAAGCATCGTAAGGCAATACAAATCAACAACATATTCCTTGCCCTCAAACTGAAAATGCACATCTCTGCAGCACATATATACTCTACACTGCTCTTTAGAGACAGTAGTAACCTCCATAGGAGAAGAAAGTCTGAACATTGGCAAGTTCAGTCCTAGAGCAGTGCGATTACTAATAAAAGAGTGAGTAGCTCCAGAGTCAAACAAGACTCTCACATCATACACATCAATCAAAATAGTACCTCTAATCAAATCCGGAGCTTTGGCTGCCTCTCTAGCATCCACTGTGTAAATCCGGCCTGCAGTAGGTGTTACTGATATCACTGGAGCAGTTATAGCCCGACCGCCTGCCTGTGGACACTCCCTAGCATAGTGGCCCTTCTTGCCACATCTGTAACACACCCACTGACCAGTGGCACACACTCTCCAATGATTCTTCCTACAAGTAGCACACTTGGGACGTGGACCTTGTCTCTGTGGTACTCCTACTTGATTGGGGCCCTTCTTAAATCTGTCTACTAGAGAAGAAACCCCAAGTCTCAGCCCTTGCCCTTCCCAGTAGGACCTGATCCACTGGGTCTCTTCACCTCCTGTCTCTCTGAGGAAATAGGCTGGCTGCCACTGGCCTCTTAATCATATCCTCCACCTGGCGGCACTGTCTCACCAGGCTACCCAAGTCTCGAGATCCACTGCCAGCGATCTTCTCCTCAATACTCTCTAAGTCCTCTCTGGAACTTAGCAGCAAGAATCTCTGCATCAGGTAGAGCCCTCCTGAAATGCGCATACTTAGCCAGCTCATTAAACTTGGCCAAGTACTCGTCCACTGACATCTGTCCCTGAACAAGGCCCTCAAACTCAGCCTGCTTTTGCTCTCTGGCATCTCTGGGAAAGTATCTGTCCAGGAACTGTTCCTCAAAAACCTGCCAGGTGATAACCTCACCCTGGTCTCTCAACAACTGTTAAGTGGTAACCCACCACTCATGAGCATCTCCCTGAAGCATGTATGTAGCATAGAGACGTCTTTGATGGTTTAAACATTCCATCACAGTGAAGATCTTCTCTAAGGCCTGCAACCATCTGACAGCAGCAATAGGATCATACTCCCCATGAAAAGCTGGAGGGTCATGCTTACGAAAAGTAATGAGCATCTTCCCTCTAGCAGCTGTATCCTCTTCAACATCAGCTTGGGACAACCGGTCCCCTCTGTGGTGACTAGGCCCATCAGAATGATGGTTACCTCCACCCTGCTGGCGACTACCCTCGCCCTCAAGAGTATGATGTGAAGAAGATACTCTATCCTCTCTACGCAGAGATCTCAACTCTGCCATCAGCTCCTCATTGGCATTTGCCAAGGCCTCATTCGCCTGTCTACTCGTAGCCATCTCATGCTGCATAGCTGCCAAGGCGGCTATAACTGGGTCGGGTTGTCCATCTGCACCCGTCGTCTCACTATTGTTCCGGGTCCTCACCATGGCACTGCACATGTCACATAAAAGGGTAAGTTGATCAGGCTCACACTCAATAACCACACATGCAATAGTCATAATGAACGCCTAGACCATTAGTGAACAACACACAATTCACCATACATAATGCTTCCCTATAAACCTGGCTCTGATACCATAAAATGTAACACCCCGTATGCATCCGGTGTATTAACATATTACTTAATCAGAATAACGCAGCAATTATCATAGATAATTAAAAATGGAAGCAGTAAACAAAAATGACTTCATCAAACGTCATTACCAACATCATTGTACATCATATATGGTGAATTCTCATAATATACAAAGTATATGTCTCAAAACTGTACATATCCTTCATCATTACCAAAATATAGGCATAAAATCAAAATATCATAATATAGAGCCAACATGCTCTTCACTATATGCCTAAGGTTCTCTCAGAATCCATATCCCTCTACTCGGGCCTCTTGCCCTGGGATCTATCAGTCGCTCCCTGAGCATCACCTGCAAAACATAATCCCCAACAGGGGTGAGATAACAATCTCAGTAAACTCAGGGTCCTTGAAGGTCTTTCCTCCCCCTGGTTCACTTCCATGCACATAATATCAAAATTGGCATTACCAAACTAGTCGTCACAGCTATCAAGTCATATCACATGTACATAACATACATACATATATATCAATGCCTGAGGAGGCTTCATCCACTTATATGGGCACATATCACATCAGGACCTACTACTCATGCCTGAGGAGGCTTCATCCATTAATATGGGCACATCCCACATCAGGGTTTTCTTTCTTTGCCTGAGGAGGCTTCATCCATTAATATGGGCACATCCTACATCAGGGCTTATATATAAAATGTTATTAAATTCAATTTTACTGGCCAGAGAATCTAATCAAGCACATAACAACACTATCACAGTGTTCAGCTCATCATATACATGTTTTCATAAACAGTAACACACAATTTCAATATACATGCATCAAAATATACAATAACCATAACTCCCTCGGAGTATGGTGGAACACAACAGTGGGAAACACTCCCAAGAACAAAGAGCTTACCTGCTCTCAGCGCTATACCGGCTCTCCCGGCTTCGTGGTCACAACCACCAGCAAGATCACTATCACGCCCTACACAAGGCATAAAACAATCAGTCAATAACGGTCCTTAGCCGTTAGAATGAAAGGAAACGCCATTCCCTTCCATTAAAACCTCTCTGTTCTCTATCTTAGGGTTATCAGAGCTAACCACCTTATAGGCGATTCACAGACCCTCAATGGGATCTATCTTGGTCTAACCAATATCTTAGAGTCCCCCAGACTCTGCATAAGCTCAATTCAATGATCTACTAGGTTATATATCAACAATTTTCCAACATGACTAAAACAGATATATCATCCCGAGAACAATTTCACAAATCAAACGGTAAAACTTGAGTTTCTTACCTCTAAAACGATAGGAAAGGCTAGAGAACAGCTTTTCCAAGCTTGAACGTCATTAAAACGCCTTCTTTTCTCCTCAGAATCAAACTTTGTGAATTTCCCTAGAGAACTGGATCTCTTTGTTTGATGGTTTTCAGAGTGATGATGGAATCTAGCTCATTGAGTAGTTTCTTTCAACTTTCATGTTGGGTGTGAAAGGTTTTGGTCAACGGTTGAGTGTTTAAGAAGCTTCTCTAGTTCATCAATGGCAGAAGCAGAGAAAAGGAAGAAAGGAAAGAGAGAGAATGGCTAAAGGAAAGAGAGAGAAGGCTATTATAGACGACACCATGTTGAATGGCACGTAAGGCCAAGTCTCAGCGGTGTTCATTAGATATGAGGATTTGGTTAAGGGTTTAGGGTGTTTGCTTTATGGTGTTAGAGTATTTGATTAAGGGTTTTGTATTTACGATGTTAGTTTCAGGGTTTATGTTTGAGTGTTTATGGTTTAGGGTTTAGGATTGATAGTTATGTACATTGGGTTTAATTAATTTGATATGATAATTATGTGTAATATATTGTCAACCGAAGTCAAATTTTGTTTAATTTTAATTTTCATTTATTTATATTAAGATAGTCGTTAGATGGCTGACTCATCTTCGAGTGATTCTTCGCACTCTGGATCCGATCATGAGGGTGAGTCCATGGATCCGACGACACATGTCATCCCTACCCCGTATAAGTGGGGTATTTTGCGTAGGCGGACTCAGCGGACTCACGTTTCACAAGCTGTGTGGAATGAGGACACAGCTCGCCTGTTAAAGATTCGACACGGTGAAGCGACGGGGGGGACACAACACGACGATATACCTGACATCGTTGGTGATATGTTAGGAAATGCTGGCTTTCTACATGTCGCACGCATGCGACATATTCAGGTATGCAAGCAGGAAATGAGTAGAGTAAACAATTTTATTTAAGATGAATGCATATGAATTGATTAGTTAATTTTTTTTTAAGATCGATGCTATGCTTATTAGTGCTCTAGTTGAGCGGTGTTGACCAAAGACCCATACCTTCCACATGACGCAGGAAGAAATGACCATCACGTTGGAAGACATGGCTGGTATTTTAGGTTTGTCCACCGAGGGCAAAGTCGTAACAGGAGTCACCATGGCCGATTGGGAGACCGTCGTTGAGGAGGTTTTCGGTCATGAACCTCAGGCAAACACCGAGCTTAAAGGTGGATATTTGTGCCTGTCTTTCTGTGATAGAAATTTTGGGCATTGGGTGAGGTTCAGCTCGATTTGATCGTTGTGATGCGCCTTACGAAGGCGCACATTGCGTGACTTCTTGGATCATGGCTGTTGAGCGACAGATCCAGGGGGAGCATGGTCGCGACGCGTTACGTCTCATTGCTTGCTGGGGACTTCGAGGAGATTGGAGCATATAGCTGGGGCTCTGCGGTCCTTGCACATTTGTTTAGACAAATGTGTGAGTGCACAGATCCACGTAGAAGTGACATTGGTGGGTGTCACATGTTGCTTCAAATGTGGGCGTGGCTGAGATTCCCACCCATTGCTTCAGCCATTCCGCTTCCTACTCACTTGGAGTGGCATTACGGACACCGGTATGTTTTAGAATATTTATTTTTTTTTAACAATTTCTGTAATGCAGTCTTATAGTATTCTAATGTTAGTTATTTTGAAATAAGGTTTAATGCTTTAGGCCGGTTTCGAGCACACGAGCTGCTATGGTATAGGATGGGATTGGAATTCCTCTGTCAGGACGAGGTACATTTAGTTATTTGTAAGTATTCATAACTGTGCATTCATGGTCCATGTCGTTACATAATTGTGTGTTTACTTGTTCTGTGCAGGTGGTTTGGCAACCATATCTACATTACGACTTTCTTGGTGCATTTGAGCAGCAGCGACTGTTGTGGAAGAAAACTACTCCTATTATATGCTTCCACACCATGGAGTATTCGCAGCCAGACAGATGTATGCGCCAATTTGGGAGGGATCAGCCAATCCCACGTACTCCCAGGAAGCTGAAGGGTGTGCATGACCTTTCCTTGCATGATAAACGAGAAGACAATTGGGTCCGTAAGCTGAGACCATTTATTAGACACTGGGAGGTCCGGGACTAGAACATCGACCTCCCCCCTCTGGCTTAGGGCTTCATGTCACCGAACCATGAGTACATGGTTTGGTATAGGGAAAATGGGAAGCGGTACATCTCGAAGATGGCTGCCAAGACTGGACGTGGTTTAAGTTTTACTGCCATTATAATTTGTCTATTTATCTTTATTATGATAGAACACATGATTCACACTAATGTTTATATATCTTAATTTATAGATTGATGGGCTGGAGATGCTGTACTTTGCGCTTAGTCATGATCAGTGGCTGGGTTACAGTCGCGAGTGGGCGCAGCAGAAAGTCGGTTGCACAATTTCTATCTTCAAAGAGAGTTGTCGCCTGGAGGAGGCAGGGCCATATGCACCAGACAACCAGCTTCAGGAGGAGCCACAAGTGACTGTTGGCGTTGGCCGTCAAAGACGGGAGGGCCATGGGCTAGAGCGTAGACAGAAACAGATGCATCATGTTTCTGAGCCCATTGTAGGTATCAGGCCTCGTACTTCGGGTTATTTTAGGCCTCCATGTGTAGCATCGACATACGACAGCCAACTCATATATTAGGAGTCTCATCAGCTGAGAGACATAGGCTACGCCGTGAAAAACAATAATTGATAACAGAGGCAACAATCCAAACGACCAACAACAATACGTGATAAAAGAAGATAACATAATTGACATTTTAAATGACAATGAGAATTGAATATAACCAAACCTCATAAACACTACTTAACACAATGAATCATTGTAGTCAACATTATGACCATGTCTCATTCCATTTGGGTAACTGGTTTGTTAAAAATAGCTAAAATCTCTATTGGACAATAACGTTTCCAGTAGTTGGATTCTGCTAACAACTTAAACATGTCTTCATCACTTATCAACTCTATTATGTGATATTCGATTGTGTGGTATGAATATTTTGCATGGCCTAGCTGTCGAAAAAACAATTTCCTTACCAGCTGTGAGTTGTGAATTCCATAAGGGGGAACCCCAACAGGCGCAACTTGCTTTATGACATCCTTTAGTGTTTCAATGTTGCATCCTGAAGGAATTTCAAACCTTATTGGGTTTGTTCCAGTGATGGAATAACCAACAAAACCGCCTTGTCGTGCTATGTTCCACTTGTCGTTTGAATAACCCACAAAACCGCCTTGAAGGAATTTCAAACCTTATTGTGTTTGTTCAAGCTGTGAAATAGCCGCTTGACCTCTGCATACAAAATAATGAACCAATCGGGTGTACATGTGCTTCACAAGAGCGGTGATAGGCATGTTTCTTGCTCCCTTGAACGCCCTATTCACTGATTCTGACAAGTTTGTTGTCATATGGCCATATCTTCTCCCCACTACATCATATGCACGTGTCCACTTTTCCTTAGGGATGCCATCAATCCATTCTGTAACCTTAGGACTGGTATCACGAAATCGTGCAAACGCGGTGTCAAAATCAACCATACTGGGAGTATAACCTGCAGAATAATAATAACATTAACACTATTCCGTTTACAGATTTGTCTCACCTTAATGTATCCCTCCCTCTTGCACTCTTGAACCTTTGATTAAAATTAATGGCAATATGACGAAGGCAAAACATGTGATGCGCAAAAGGTGGTTGTCAACCGGCATGATTCTCCACAGCAGATATTATGCTCCGGTGCCGATCTGAAATGAGACATATATTTTGCATTTGGGTAACGTGGAAGTGAATGTTAGCAAGGAAGTATTCCCAGGCTTCCAATGTCTCCCTCTCAACAATGGCAAATGCCAATAGGAGACACTCATTATTTCCATCTTGACTCGTGGCAATCAACAATTTTCCTTTATACTTGCCATATAAATGAGTCCCATCTATTTGAATGATGGGTTTGCAAAATTTAAAAGCCTCGCAACACTGCCTAAAAGTTCAAAACATGTGATGAAACACACACTTTGCCTGTACCAGTCGATTTGTAACAAAATAAGCATTTTTTTAAATATCATAAATAGAACCTGGTGAAAAATGAAGCATGTAGTTGGACCACCTCAGCAAAAATGCATAAGATTCTTCCCAATCCCCATAATTCATATGTATTGGTGATCCTCTCCTGAACCAATGCAATTGACACAGACAATTCCTCCTTAATCATTCCTAACAATGAAATGGTAACATTGACATTAACAATGTACCTTTAAAAATAATATTCTTCGTATTGAGAAAATTTAATAGAAACATACCTCCTACAAGTGAAGCAATAACATCAACATCAAGCTGTTTGTGACCCTGTGTAATATGATCATTCAAGCAACTGTGTTTTCCACCCCATCTTGAAACAAGCCACTTCTCACCATACGTTGGTTTGATTACCCTAACCCTCCAAGGGCAACCATCTTTGTTTCGAATACACTTCATGTTAAACTTGTTAGGCTTGCTCTCAACTACAGTTGCTTCTTAATGCTCCTTCATGAGGTTCCGCTTAATTGCAATTTGTGCCTCCATTTTGGATACAAATTCCTGTTTAACAAACAAGTCGTCCCCTAATTGTCATGGACCTTGCACTGAACCTGAATCCGAACCCGAAGCAGAACTGGTAAAAGATTCTTCTTTGCTTGGATGATTCCAATCAATATATGTGTAATGTGGAATTCCATCTCAAACCTCGATGAAAGTGATCTTGAATTATCTATCTCAAACCAAGAAAAAGATATTGACAATGATTATGTAGGATCAGACAGTGAAAAGAATAATAAGGGTATAAAGAAAAAGAAATATAAGAACAACATGGAGGCAAAACTTAATTTCTTACTAAGAAATTTTTTGAATTTACATTTAAATTGGAATAATTTCTTAGGTTAAAGAATATTTAACAATGTCAAAGTATATTGTCTCTTGATTCGATTAAAAAATTTAAGAGAAACTACAATAGCCTCTATTCAAAGAGAAGAACTAAGTCTAGATATTATGATGATTCAAAATCAGAAGAATTTAATTCTATGCGCAATCTAACATGTCACCTAACAACTACACATATATGACTACAATTTCACTGATTAAAGCAATCTGACATACCTTTGACAGCTTGTTTTGGTTGAGTAGGTCCAACGTCGGCATGATGACGGATTTGAGACGACCCCACATCAGTTTCTCCTTGGAATCCAGTCGCATGCACACCAGCATCCTCATCATTATTTGATGCACTAGCATCCTCCTCAAGAAGACGATCTTCCATTGCGATATTTTCATCATCGCCATCGTCATCATCGTGATCCATAACCCAAGTTGGGTCATGTTCAGCTTCCTCAGACACATTTACACCTGGAGCAGCATATGATGCTTCATTATGTGCAGAATTAAAAGCGGCTGACCTTATGGGTAAGGGTAAAACAACATCCTCCACTGCGGTATAATCCACGTACAATTCTAACAAATCATTTGTTGACTGGTTCAAAAATTGGTCCATTACAATTTCTATGTCTTCATCATCCAGCAGTTGACTCCCGTGTAATGATCTTGTTGCCATAATCTTGCCGTCACAAAAGTGATACGTTGGTTGTCTTTTAGACCTAATTTTTTGCGTATCTTCTCATGCAATTCACTCACTGTTGATCTTCGATTGATACGTGTCGGCCTATTGTCCCCTTCAAAAACAACACCCCGTCGTCCCTTAACTTTTCTTCCATTAAAAAATAACATAACATGAACACTTTCACTACCTAAACTGATATCTCGCTACCAACAAAAACAAAAACTTTAAAGGACGTAATGGTAAAATACATATGCTTAAATGACGCTTAAACAAGAACTCACTATCTTTTAAATGGACCCAAACGACAACTTACTCAACCAATACATCTAGAGGCTGCTTATCTGGACGAACCTTAAATAGAGCCAATGCACCCAAACATGCCTAAATTATTGGGCATGTTTAAACACGCCTAATTTAGGCATGTTCAACTGCCTCAAATTTCAATTTTTTTTAAAAAACAACCCCCTTTTTTGAATTATTTATTTAATTAGTATTATTTATTTAAATTTGTCTATTTCGTCGGTACATTAATCCTGTACTGAATCTTGCCACCACTAATATATAAACTTAATTATTTAATTAGTTTGATCAGAGTTTGCTATGCTCTGCTGAGCTATTTAAGTTTTTTTTTACACATACATTTTAAATTATTGCTATGCACTGACGCACTGTCATTAAACTCTACACATATGTATGATGTTAGGTTTCTTGAATTTCTTTATTGTTAAGTTAGTCACCGAAATTGACTAAACATACTAAAAGTCTTCATTAAATATGTGTACAATGTTAGATATCTTAGATTTATTTAAGCTAAAATATGTTCGTGCTTTTCTGATATAATTTTTATATTTTAATATTTGAAATTTTTTGTGCTGATGACTTCATACAATCTTCCTCCATTATCTGAGCTTGGTGGGACCAGCTATCATTTATTAATGATAGAAAATATCTTCTTGTAACAATCATGTCTCAGAAACCATGTAAAATAATCTTTATTATTTTGCAGACCCCAGAGTTGATCGAAGACTTGAAATCTGCTAGTGGCATGGAAATGCAAAGTGGAAAAAGCAAACTGGAAACTGATTCCAAAACTCTATTAAGAATATTATGTCACAGGAGTGACTCAGAAGCCTCTCAATTTCTAAAGAAACAATACAAAATACCCGATTCTTTTGCTTAGAGCTAGGAATGCGTACAACAAAAGGGACCAGCAAAATTTTCATTTTGGTGCTAGCTTTATGTGAATATCCGTTGCTGCCAATATGTCATTTTTTGTCAGAATTATTAAAATTAGGTATTGGCCCGTGCATTGCATGAGTTTATAAACAAGCTTTAAATATGTTTTCGATTCTTAATACTACTAGGTACCTCATTGCCCGGAGGCTCCACGCTATGCGTAGATAAGAGGGAGGGATATTGTACACAGTCTTACTCTTGCATATGCAAAGAGGTTGTTTCCGGATTCGAACCCATGACCAACAAGTCACCAAGACATAACTTTACCGTTGTGCCCAGTCTCGTCGTACCTCGATGTCCGGAGGCTCCACGCTATGTGCAGGTAAGGGACAAGAATATTGTACGCAGTCTTACCCTTGCATATGCAAAGAGGTTGTTTCCAGATTCGAACCCATGACCAACAAGTCACCAAGACACACCTTTACCATTGTGTTAGGATTTGCCCTCAAAAATGATTTTTTTTGTTCTAAATAAAGAAATTTATGTTTTCGATTCTTAATAAATACAAAAAAATTGTATTTGCTCTGTAATAAATTTTACTTTGCACTGGATTCCTAATAAAATAGTTTTTTTTTTTGTATTTAATACTTTTTTTTAGTCCATGATAAATTAGTAAATTTTGTATTTGTTTCCTAATAAAAAATATTCATTTGTTAATAGTCGGGACTAAAACAAATTTGTTAATTTATCAGATAACAAATAAAGGTCGGCCAGTGAGACGATAGGGGATAAGCTTCATCGTCGAGAGGGAAACAGCCCGGATCACCAGCTAAGGCCCCTAAATGGCCGCTCAGTGATAAAGGAGGTAGGGGTGCAGAGACAACCAGGAGGTTTGCCTAGAAGCAGCCACCCTTGAAAGAGTGCGTAATAGCTCACTGATCGAGCGCTCTTGCGTCGAAGATGAACGGGGCTAAGCGATCTGCCGAAGCTGTGGGATGTAAAAATGAATCGGTAGGGGAGCGTTGCCTTAGAGGGAAGGACCCGCGCGAGCAGTGCTGGACGAAGCGGAAGCGAGAATGTCGGCTTGAGTAACGCAAACGTTGGTGAGAATCCAATGCCTCGAAAACCCAAGGGTTCCTCCGCAAGGTTCGTCCACTGAGGATGAGTCAGGGCCTAAGATAAAATTTGTTAATTCATCAAGGATAAGTTTTATTAGGGAACAAACGCAAAAATTAGATATTTATTAGGAATGAAAACATTTAAGATATATATTTAAATATTTTAAAAATGTTACATGAAATTATAAAATTTGTTGAAGATATAATTTGAATTTTAATTATTGTTTCTCTTATATAAGGACATGTTGTTAAAATAGTCTAGATAAGAATAAGTTTGAATTATTGTTTCCTAGTTTGAATTATTGTTTCTTAATATTGTACTCAAGTTGTTAACATTATTTGTATAAATATACCTCATTTAAGAAATGAAATATGAGTGAATGAATAAGTGAATGAATGAATAAAAAATTATTGTTCCAATTTATCCGTATCTGATTTTTAAACTGGTATCAGAGTCATGACATCCTCCAGCCATGTTTTTTCAGCTGCCATTAGAGTCTTTTTCTTCCCCATTCCATATACAAATTTTCTTTCTTCTTCACATTTCCAAAGGTACATCTCCTTTTATCTTCTTGTGTCAGTAAATTGTATTCCACTTTTATTTCTCTCAAATCCCTAACTCCCTTCTTTGATGGCTGATTCTGATTTTGAAATACTCAACCTACCTCCTCCTTAACCTTTACCTTCTCTGATTCCTCTACAAACTATGATTATTATTATCACGAACCCCATCTTTGCCTCGCATAACCTTCGGGTCTTTGGTCCCAGCTTGAATCCCTTTGCACCTTATTGCATTGTCAATCACACTCTTTTCCTTTCAATCTCCTCTTGCTAAATTACAACCTTCCTTCCCTAGATGCAGCCTTCCTACATGAATTGACGCACTGTTGTGATGCCTCAATGCATTCGTTCTAAAGTCTCCACAAACTCGTTTTTGAATCCTTCTTGTACCTCAGTTTTGAATTCTCCATGCATGTATTCCATATGAAGGTCATTAATGTGAAGCTCGTTGCAGTGTTTTGAATCCTTCACAAACCAGCCCTGAAGTCTATTAACTTGAACATGTGATTGTTCTGAATCCCTTTCCTATCTCAATTCTCTTTCTACCTCACATAATTGAAGCACATGTTGTGGACTTTCCTGAAGTACCTCCTGAATCTATTGCTGATCAAAGTCATTCCTGGAAGAGTGTTTGAAGAAGCAATTGACAAGCTGAGCATGACTAGTATTCATGCACCAGCTTGAGGGGGAGTGTTGAAGATATAATTTGAATTTGAATTATTGTTTGTCTTATATAAGAACATGTTAAAATAGTCTAAATAAGAATAAGTTTCAATTATTGTTTCCTAGTTTGAATGTTTCTTAATACTGTGCCCAGGTTTTTAACATTATTTGTATAAACATACATCATTTAAGAGGTGAAATATGAGTAAATAAATAAGTGAATGAATGAATAAGGAATTATTATTTCTGTAAAATATGGGAACACTTCACACTTAACCAAGAGGGGGGTGAATTGGTTAGTCTTGGCAAATTTAAAAAAAATTTCTTGATCAAACAAAAATCAGAGTTTCTTTGCCCTTTGGATCTTTATCACAAACCAATCAAGAATCTTTATTCAAAATCAATCCAAGACTTGTAATGCCTCAAGAAACAATATGTAACACAGAATTCACAAGAACAACTAACAAATATGCAGTAGATAAGAGAACACACAAATTTATACTGGTTCACCTCAAACACTATGAGGCTACATCCAGTTTCTTCTACTCAACACTAGAGTAGAGTTCCACTATTAAAAAATTATTCTTACAAGCAAATTTACAAGTCTCTCTTTATCAACCCTAGATAAAGTTCAGAAGTCTAAAACACTATTAGACCCTTAGAGACCAAAACCCACACTGAGAACACTACTCAGCTGTCCTTAGAGAAACACTATCTCTACACTTGCAAGAAAACCCAATTGCAATGGAACTTACACACAAAGATTCAAACAGAAGATTTACACCATCAAAGAGTAAGGAAAGAATTCACCTGATGATTCAAGAATGATATGCATAATGATGAATATACCAGGTTGAATGTAGAAACAATATGCAGAACAAGCCTTTCCTTAAACTTTGAAATAATTTGCCTTGCTTCACTAAATCCTAGTGACCCACATGAGTATCAATGGAAGCAAGACCTTTAGAACCATGAAGAATGCCTTTGTGACTGATTAGAAAGCTCTTAGAATGCTCAGTGCTCGAAAATTCAATTTCTATTTCGTTCTCTTAATCAGACAAGGCAAGGGTTCTATTTATATAAAGAACTGTAACTGAAATAATCGATTAAACCAGCTCCTGTAATCGATTGTTTTTGAATTGTAATCGATTACATACGCTCCCTTAATCGATTAAAGTGTTCAAGATAGGTTCAGGGTTACAGAAACGGGTCATTTAATCGATTATCCCGATGTGTAATCAATTAAATCAGACTTTGTGAAAACCATGTTTGTGAAGATTAATCGATTACAAAATATGGTAATCGATTAAAGCAGAAAATGTATAAACCATGAAATGAACTAAGTAATCGATTACAAGAAGTGGTAATCGATTAAGGCAGAGTGATCTTAATTTCAAAATAGGTAAGTAATCGATTATAGTTTAATGGTAATCGATTAAACCAGTCACTCATTTAAAATTATATATATGCAAGAGAGAAATAATCGATTAAAATGATGATGTAATCGATTAATTTGTTCTTAATCATTTCCAGAAAGTGTAAAGAACAATATAATCGATTATGTAAGTCTAGTAATCGATTTAAACCAACTTAGAACTATTTTTCCAAAATACTTGACTTATTTTAAAGTTCCAAACCAATTGCTTAAAGCTTTTATGATATAATGCATGAATGATTATTAATGAAATGCATG
>PYAF01005287.1:118318-136780 GCA_007407185.1 Glycine tomentella | reverse complement strand
ATAAATATATAATACTCTTGAAATAAAAAACCCAAATGATTATATATATATATATATATATATATATATAATCATCCAAATAAATTTGATTTTTTATGGATACTCTTTTGACAGATAAATATAGATATGAATTAGGGTAACATAAATGTACTATATAATAATTTATAAAATATAATTTTTATAATTTCAAATTAATAAAAGAATGATGTTTTGATATAAAAAGAAATTTAGATATCATTCATATAAAAGTTATATGAATTAATTTTAAATATAAATATATAAGAGTCTCTTAACATTAAAAAAGAAATCAATGATTATTAAAAAAAAATAATCATCCAAATGAATTTATCATAATATAGTTACCCGAGTGTCTTAAATGAATAAAAAGATGAATTAATGCAACATAAAAAGAATATATAAACATCATTCTTATAAAAAAAAGTTATACATTAATTTAAATATAAATACTTAATAGGCTCTTTACATTAAAAAAATCAATTATAAAAATAGCATTCAAATGAATTTGTCCTAATATTATTACACATGCAACAGATGGATAAAAATATGAATTAGCGAGATCAATGTCTTGTTAATTTAAAAAAATTATAACAAACTTTATAACAAAAAATTATAAATGAAATATTTGTCTTTAAATAAATTTTTCATATGTAACAATAGAAAAAAAAATAAAGTATATAGACAAATGAAATTTAATTCCTTTTTTATATTAACCAATGGTATATCGATGTTTTGAATCGTCTTTAAACAATTGACGTGTAATTTCTCAGTGATTCATTAATTTTTCCTAGAAGTTTATTTACTAACTTTCTTAAAAAAGTTAGTCTTTTCCATGTCGATCTTCTATAAAAAAAATTAATAATTTGCTCAATTTTTTAAGAGCTTTTCAGAAAATGTATCTAATTAAAGTTTTCTTTAAAGAAAAGAGAAGCTCCCCCCCCCCCCAAAAAAAAAATAGAAAATAATTGGAGTAAAAATAATATATCACTAGCGTATTAACAATAATTATTTTATAAAATATTTTTGAAAATCTTACTTAAAATAAATAAGCAATTTAATTTAAGAATTTTTTTTAAAAAATAAGTCTTTCACTCTGCTGTATCTATCCCCTATTTCCACTTTACGTTTTTTAAATAAGAATGGTCGTATTTAAGCTTCTATCAAGCCTAGCCTTTTTGATGATTTTGAAAGTATATATTGAAAAGGACAATGCTAATTTGATGGAAAATTTCATGGTAACTTACCTTAGACGAAAATTTAAGCCAACAAAGTATAAATAAAGAATAACTTTTATCATGGCCACAAAAGTCACTGTTTGAGACTCATATATATAGAAGGTTTCCTTTGATTTTTTACCGTTTCTTGACATACTTCAATAAGAGTACAAAGGATTTTTATTTGGTTCATGTAATTAATATTTAATAAGATTATTTAATATTATTGGTTTAACTTAAATGTTAAACTTTAAACAAATGTCATAGCTTGTGTGCTTGAAGGCTAAAAGAGTATATTAAAATTGTTGGGCCTATACTTTTTAGTTGAGATCAATTGGACTGAGATTATGAGAAGAGACTAAAGACTAATATAAATACTCCTACTTTATGTCATTAATTAGATACAGAAACCTAGATAACAAAGAGGTGGTCAAACACCCTACTTACTCCCTCTCAATAGATAGTTTGGAAGATTTGCTAAAGACAAGGAGCCAATCAACCAAGTTGAAAGCTACAAGAGGTAAATACATAAAACAATGATGATCCGTTACATCCCAAACCACAAACGGTTTATATTTCCGCAGTTTTTAATGTGCCTACAATTGGTATCAGAGCCAACTTGTGCATTTGGATGTGGATATAGTTTTCGATTTACATTATTTCATGTAATTAGTTTTGTTTCATGAAATATGACACCTAGGGCTCTATGCTTATTGGTATGATGCTCACATGTATATCCTTGTATTTTTCTTCCATTAAAAATGATTATTTTAATGATTTTTTTTTTTGCTTTAATCCATGGTAGAGATTTGATTGTATTTCCTTTGGTTGTAACAAGGAAGCTAATCCCATAAGATTAGGTTTCCTCCTTGGTTTATTAATTCCATTATAGCATTATTTTCGTTTGTATCACAAAATTGTATTGAAAGAAGGACATAATGCATGCACAAAGATGGATGTTCGCCACTATTTTGGACTGTTTGTGATCATCTGATGGTCAAAATCCAAAACAACCACACGGGATGAAAGAAGACACAAAACCATGCAGAATGGCGATCGTAGATGTTCTAGAGGCCGTTGGACGCGTCGTCACGCGTCACCCAAAGTGGCTGCGAGTGGGAGTCAAGCGCCTGTAAAGATGCAAAGAGTGAGGACGCATGGGACATCCTTTTTGGGTGCTTCCTGTGGTCATGGCTTTGTCTCTTCATGGCGATCCTACCCCTAAAATTTCGTACTGATCCGAGTTCGGGTGACGACGTAGTGGACGAAATAGTTAGGGTTCCTTGAAATCGTCTTAGGTTTTCTTGCCAAAATTTGGTATTTTGGGCTTTTGGTCACATGGTTACCATAAAAGGGCTTGAGATAAATACCTATGGACTAAAAGGAAGGACAAGAAGGGCTGGAATGTTTTTGGTTATTTTTTTTATTTTCTCTCTCTAGAAAACCATGGATTAAAGTCTAATTTATAATTGCTTTATTTTTATGAGTGAATGAATTATATGTTTTAATAACATGCTTAATGTGATCACATGTCATATAGAATAGGTGGTGCCATATTGTTGCATAACTTGTTAATTACATGAGCATAATAACTATTATGTCTTCATGCGACTAGTATGATAGTTATTGTGGGATTATTTTGATATTAACCTCAAAATAAAATCAAGACAAATAATCCAGAATTTTCTAAGAGAACTATTTGTTTTTCGAGTAAGTTGTGGGACTTCTAGAATGGTCATGTGGGGCTTTTAGAAGTAAAACAAAAGATTACTCTCAATTGAACAATTCTTGGAAATTGGATTTTTTTAAAATATTGAATGGGTGAATATTTTAAATTAAAATATTAATTTTAAAACCTACGGGCTCTATTTTGGATCCATTAATAAAATGGTCATGTGAAGCCCATCAGATAAATATGATTGGATTTTATTTGATTGGACCATAATAAATTCAAAATAATTAGTAAAGTATTGTGTGTGCCAACGTCGGCAATGCTTGGATACTAAGGAAAATTTTTGAAATTAAATGATGGTTAATTACATTCAATTTTGGTGATTAACCCTCCCATCGAGGCTTTGGTAATGACACCAAAGGCCCAAATAACAATTTTAGTTTTTTACAAGTAGCTTGCCCAACGTAAGCCTTGTAAAGAAAAATGAAGGATTGTTAACAATAAACAATAAGTAGTTATTAGAATCTACTAGTGATTAATCTGTTTATTGCATTTCTTGTTTGTAAATTGTGTGCTTTGCAATTTTTTCAGAAAATGTCGTCTTTCAATCCGTTAGCTACTATCTTGAGTCAAAAACCTATGGATGGTACAAATTATAAAACATGGAAAACTAATTTGGATATTGTTCTGCAATACGAGAAACTCGACTTTGTCCTAGATATCCTTAAGCCATCATAGCCTGCAGAAAATTCTTCTGAGGAAACAAAGAAGAAGTTTTCTTACTGGGAGAAGGCGAATGCTGCAGTTCGCTGCTACATTTTAGCTAGTCTAGTTAGTCACTTGCAAGAGCAACTAAACATGCTTGAGAGTGGAGCAAAAATGCTCTAGACTCTTGATGGTATGTTTGCTACTCCTAGCAGTTCTGCTAGGCAGAATGCGCTGGCTACAGTCACCAAAACTGTGATGACTGGTGGAAGTGTACGGGATCATTGTTTAACAATGATAGCAAACTTCAAACAAGCGGATGACCATGGGATTAAGTTTGAACGGAAGGTGAAAGTTGACTTCCTCTTGCAGTCACTACCTGATCACTTCAACTAGTTCAGAATGAATTATAACATGAACAAACTGAAACTAGATCTTACTTAGCTAATGCACAAGCTTGAGAGTGCTGAACAGTCTCTGGTCAAGCAAGGAAATGTATTGTTTTCTGAAGGTTCTGTTATACCTAAGGGGAAACCCAAGGGAGGTTACAAGAAGAAGAAGAAGACGAAGAAGAAAAATTCAGGTATTCTAGTTGCAAAACCAAAGAAGCAGCCAACATGCAAGTGCTTCAAGTGTGGTCAAAAGGGGCATTGGAAGAAAAATTGGCCATGTATGAACCGACCAAGTATGGGTAATTTACTAGTGATTTAGGCTTGCTTAGTGGAGAATTATGATGATAAATGGATCATTGATTCAGGAGCCACTAACCATGTTTGTTCCTCTTTGCAGTGGTTCAAACTGAAGGATTCCTAAGAATATGTAGAAGCGTATTGGACCTAGTACGTTTAAATGTTATAAGATCATCCTTATCTTTCTAATCAAAAGGAGATAATTACCTCTTGAAGCGTCAATGAGATCTCCTCCTTTTCTCTGGTGAGTTCTCTCTTGGCCTCCTCAATCGATTACGATTGATAAATCTTCTGTATTATTCTTGAATAAGGGAGAGGGAAAATGTGTGGGCATTTTTCTATTTCAGAGAGATGACGGCAACAACTGTTGTATTTGTCTAGAGCAAATAAGATTATTATATAGGAGACTAATTAAGAAACCTAAACCTAGGTCTCTTGGTCCCTTGTCATACACTTAAGCCCAATAGCTTTTGTATAAACAGCATTCCTAACAATCTCCCACTTGCTCTTGAATACAAACTTAAGCTTAAAGCCCAAAATCATGTAACTCACTTTTTCATCATCAACTAAAAATGTCTCACCCTTTGTTTCAAGCTAGCACGGGGAGCCACCATCTATTATTAATTAAGGCTCCTTATAATCAATATATGATTATATAATTTGGTGTCATTCCACTAAAAGCCCGAAGTTGAACTCCAAGATCAATAATATAACACACACACACACATACACACAAACGCACACACACACACACACACACACACACACACACACATATAACTCGAATATGCATCGCCCCTTTGTAATATGTCGATAATTTATTGATGAGTTTTCTGTTACTCAATCAATTATTTATTCCCTTGACTTTGATAGTTTCTCTAATGGATTACATGCACTGGCCAGTGTCTTTAATGTCCAAGTACCCAAACATATCAAGGAGACATATCCTACAAATTCCATGTTGTTTATCTCATAAATACCGGTAATCAAATAATTTTTCCTCCCAAAATACCGAGTTATTTGCCGTCAATTGGTCGGACCTCACCCATTGGTAAATCAAAGAATGAAATGATTCAATTACCTATTTATAATAAACTCAAGATTAAGAGCAATCACATAACTATGGTTAACCAGAGATTTGATACTTATGACAGAAAAATAACTTTAATCAAATCTCTCCTTGACCTTTTCAATGCGAACATTAATTCACACCAATATTTTACAATGGCTCGGACAAGACCATTTCATAAAATATTGCAGCCTAAATAAAGCATCTAACTTTATTTAACAGCTGTGAACTCATTCATCAATTGTAAGAACCTATGATCATGCCCTCCATGAACGTATCCATATGATCATATACTCTACAATTGATCTGGACCTTGGTGTTTTTAAATTTTGTGTGCATACCATAAATGAATAATACCTCATTTATAACTTTCAAAAAATTCAATGTCATGATGTCTTGCTCAAAGAACACAAAATAAACAAAGTGAAAATTCAATCTCCTAAAGCTACAGCAAGTCCGGAATCTTCTTAAGACCCATGGATGTAACATGTCTCTCAAATACATGTTCAGGCAAACTCTTTTTAAAAAAGGGTCACCAAGGTTTTCATCCAATACTATCTTGATTACCATTATATCTCCTAGGAAATATGAGTCTATGTAAGCAATGATTTCAAGATTTCCACTAGAATAGACCAACATATAATCTCTCGTTCTCCAAAGATACTTGAGTATATGTTTAACTGTTATCCAGTGTTCCTCTCTTGGATTAGATTGGTACTGACTAACAACTCCCACTGCATGGTAGATGTCTGGCCTGGTGCACAACATAGCATACATTAGACTACCTATAGCCGAAGCATAAGGTATCCTACTCATGCATTCTCTTTGCTCAGAAGTCTTAGGAGAATGCTCCTTAGAGAGATGAACCATACTGAACCTGAAGGGTAAAATTCCTTTCTTAGAATTCTCCATACTGAACCTGACAAGGACCTTGTCAATGTAGGAGGCCTTGGACAATGCCAATAACCTATTCTTCCGGTCTTGTAAGAGTTTAATACCAAGAATATAATTTTTCTTACCCAGGTCCTTCATATTAAAATGCTTGTTCAACCAGGTTTTTATGCCTAACAATACCTCTGTCTCATTTTCAATGAGAAGTATATCATTTACATAAAGCACTAGAAAAGATATTACTTCCCCTTGGATTCTTTTATATACACATGGCTCATCAGGACTTTTCTCAAAACCATAAGATTTAACGGCTTGATCAAACCTAATGTTCCATGATTTGGATGCTTGCTTAAGTCCATAGATAGACCTTTGCAACTTGCATACCATGTGTTCCTTCCCTTCGACTATGAACCCTTTTGGTTGCTGCATATAGATGCCCTCTTCTAAATTTCCATTTAGAAAAGTAGTCTTGACATCCATTTGCCAAATCTCATAATTGAGACTTCCGCAATAGCTAAGAGAATCCAAATTGACTTAAGCATGTTACTGGCGAAAAGGTTTCTTCATAGTTTACACCTTCTATATAGGTGTACCCTTTTGCCACCAATCTAGCTTTGAAGGTTTCAACATTTCCGTCTGATCCTCTCTTTCTCTTGTAGATCCATTTACACTAATGAGTTTTATCCCTTTAGGTGCTTCTACAAGAGATCAAACTGAATTATAATGCATAGATTCCATCTCACAGTTCATAGCACTAAGTCATTCCTGAGCATCAACACCTTCAAGTGCATCGTCATAACTAATGGGATCGTCATCTCTTTCAATGATGACAACCTGGTATGATTCTCTCAACAAGAGATTGTTGGATATAGAGGGAGCTGGAAGATGATCAAGTCAAGGATGAAGTGTGTGTCTTAGAAGAAAGATTTTAGCTTTTCATATGCTAGGGCATTTGTAATTTGTTAAATGGTTAAGAGGCAAATTATATGATTCTTGCATTATGTAACACCCCCATATGCATCTGATGTATTAACAATTACTTAATCAGATTAGTGCAGTAATTAATTTAAAACTAATAGATTAAAACGAACAAAAGCATTTCACTAAAAACATGATGTCATCGTCATTTACTTACAAAATCATATTTCCTAATTCATTAAGTATGGTAAGTATCCAAATTCCTAATACGAAGGCCAAGGCTTCACAACAAGCCATAACGATCCAAATAACATAAAAAATGACAAATAAAGACAATAAAGTCCATACAGATATAACAGGAGAAACAGAAACCACAGGTATCTATATACATATAGATAAACACCATAAAACCACCACTGTGGCTATACAAAAGAAGAGGCACCTTGTGCCATGATCTCACAGATCACATCCTCATAAGAGGGCATAAAATACACAATGTTTGTACATCACATCCATACAGGATCCAAAATATGTGTACACACACATCTTCCCTCACAGGGGTACAAAATACATCATATATATACATATAAACAAAGAGCCACAGTGCTCTCAAAATGCTGCCAAGCAACTATGCAGAGTTCGTCCCTACTTGGGCCTCCTGCCCTGGGACCCATCATCTCTACCTGCAAAAAAATAATCCCCACGCACGGGGTGAGATACAATCTCAGTAAGCTCAGGGTTCTTGGAGTCTTCTCCTCCCCCTGGCTCACTTTCATGATACACAACATCAAAGGCATCACAACACCAGGCCTCCTGGCCCTCACAATAACACATAGATGTTCTCTAGCTTTAATATGTATGTGCGATATTACGCCCGCCAAAGATGCATCATCATCAGCATCAGGACTCTCAGTCCTCAGTGTGAGACCGGAACTCACACTTGTGTCATCCCATCGGGAGCTACCTCTTTACACATGGATGCACGTATATGGCACCTCCGAGAATAGGCTTCAACCGCGACGGGACCACCTATCTCTGGTGTTAAGGGATCATACACCCTTTACGTGAGCAAACCGACTAGGAGTTGCGCTCTACTCCTAGGGAGGTCCATATCTATCTAACTGGCCAGAAGATCTATCCAAAAGCCAACCAAACACAAAGCACAGAAACATGCATACATATTATCATGAGGGTAACAGCCAATTCAATGCATATGAATCATGTATGCAACCATCACTCCCTCAGAGTATGGTGGCACTCAAGCAGTGGGAAACACTCCCAAGAACAAAGAACTTACCTGGCAAAGCCGTGCTCTGCTGTTCAATCCCTGAATTGTGGTCTCCGCCACTGACACCCTTGGTGTCACGCCTTATACAAAGGCACACAAGCAATCAACAATGGTTCTCAACCGTTAGAAAGAAAAGAAATGCCAAACTCTTTCATTTCTCAGAGCCAAATTCCAAAGTCCATAAAATTTATATTTCAAGGCTAATCCTTCATCACAACAACCTCCTAAGAATAATTTTCTAAAGGACCCAAGCCTAATTTCAGCTCTAACTCAAAAGGGTCATTATTCACCTTAAGAACAAATTCTTATATAAACGGTAGAATTTGAGTTTCTTACCTCTAAATCGACATGGAAGGCTAGAGGACCACTTCTCCAAGCTTGGGTGTCCTTAAAATGTCTCTTTTCCCTTCGAAATTAAAACTTTGGAAAGTTCCCTAGAGAAAAATATCTCTTCGTTTGATGGTTTTTAAGAAATACTGATGAAGGAATTTAGCTCATTGGATGATTTCCTTCAAGTTTCATGTTGGGTGTGAAGTGTTTTGGTCAATGGTTGAGTGGTATGGAGCTTCCCAAGCTCAACAATGGAGGAAAACGTATAGAGAAAGAAGAAAGGTGAGTTTTTTGGCCCCAAAACGTGTGAAATCACCTTTTATAGTGGTCTTCTCGTCATTCTTGCGCTCATCGCGCCACCCTGGCGCTAACCGCGCCAGATTCCAGAGAAAATTGACTTTCTGGAGCACTTCTGGCGCTATCTAGAGAAAATGGGCTTTCTAGGGCAAATTCCGTCGCTAATCGGGCCAAATTTCATCGCTAATCCCGTCGCTAACGCTTTTTGCGACGGAATATTGTAAATTTAATATTTTTATTATTTTTATCTTTATTTATTTTAAAACCTTGGTCATTATACGTTACATAAACATAATCATTAAACATGCATCATGATTTTATTAAAGCATAAAGGTTTTCATGTTTCCATAATGAAACTGATTTCTCATGGTTAAGTTTTTGGAAAAACAAAATGTGACTGCTTTAATCGATTATAAGCTTGTGTAATCTATTACAAAACAATGATGAACACTTTAATCGATTACAAACATATCGTAATCGATTACACATCACAAAACACAAAACATGCATAACTGCCTTAATCGATTACCACTCAATCGTAATCGATTACATATGCTTGTTTCAAAACTAAGCATGACTGGTTTAATTGATTACAGTTCATTTTAATCGATTACATTGTTCGTAAAACTTTTTCAGATTGTGCTAAGAACACTTTAATCGATTATATGAAAGTTTAATCGATTACATGAGTTAATTTAATCGATTACTTTGGTGATTTAATCGATTACATTGAGTTACAAAAGTTGGTTATAAATAGCTTGTGAGTTTTTCTGAAAAGAACAACACTTCACTACGAAATTTTCAAAGTTCTCATAAGCCTTCTGAAATTAAGAAAGGATACTCTGAGTTCTAAAGATCTTGTTCCACACTTTTAAATCTTCATGGTGTATTGAAAGATTTCTTGGACAAGATTATAAAGAAGCTTTTTGATAGAAAGTTCTGAAACTTGGTTTTCATTTCAACTTTGATTGGTAAATCATATTCATTCATATTCATTGGATCATCAGGTTGACTCTCTCCATTAACTCTTCTTGTAAATTTGTTTTTGAATTTTTGGTTATTTGTAACTATTACAAAGCATTCTTGAAGCTTTTCTAGAGTGGGTTTCTCTAGAGGGAAAGAATAAAGAAGGGTTTTCTATGTCTTGATCACTAGGATTCTAATAATGTTTTAGATTTCTGTTCTTTATCTTAGTTTGATAAAGGGTGATTGTTGTAAAACTTGTAAGAACTGAAATTTATGAATAATGGAACTCTAATCTAGTATTGATTAGAAGAACTGGATGTAGATTCTCTTGAGAAGTGAACCAGTATAAATTCTTCTGTTGATCTCTATTCTTTAATCTCTTCTAGCTATCTTGATCTGTGGTTCTTGGTGAATTCTTTATTACTCAACAAGTTAAGTTTTTGTAATTTTTTTCTTAGGCTGAGTGGTTTGATTGATTAGAAGAATTCTTGGTTTAATTGTGATTAAGATCTATTAACTCTGATTTTCTAAAGCTTTTAAAAAGGCCAAGTGTAAACCAATTCACCCCCTTTTGGTTATTATGTGTATTCCTATTGTTTTCATAGATATCTTGCAGGTTTATGAATCATTTTCCCATGATGACTTTGCCTAACTTGTTGTTGTGCATCTACAAGAGAATCCAAGCTAAGTGGATCAATAATTTCTTGAAGATCCTCATTAGGTGGATTAACCAATTCTTGATTTTGTTCTTCAACAACTGGTACTTGCATTTCTATAGGTTCCACTTGTAGATCATTATTCTGAACTTCTGGTTCTGTATCTAGTTCTTGTGTATGTTCACCTTCAAGTATAATTTCCTCTCTTTAAACAACCTAGGAACATAAGATAGAACCACTTGAGGTTGAGTTAAAACTTGACCTGAGACAAGCTCATCAAGAACAATCAAACTCTTTGGTTTGTAATTTTTCATATAGTCCTCCTCTAGGAAAGTCACGTGAGTGCTCACTAAGACCTTCTTACCTTTTGGACTATAAAACATCCAACCTCTAGTTCCTTTAGGATAGCCTATAAACATGCACACTTTTGCATGTGATTCCACTTTATTTGGCTTCTATTGTAAGACATGTGCCGGAGCATCCCAAATCCGAATATGGTTCAAACTAGGTGTGCGCTCATTCCATAGTTCTGTAGGTGTCTTTGAAACAGATGTAGATGGAATTAAATTTAATAAGTACATGGCAGTTTCTAAGGCATACCCCATGATGATTCAGACAAAGACGAATAACTAAGCATGGACCTCACCATTTCTAAAAGGGTTTTGTTTCTCCTTTTAACAACTCCATTCTACTAGGGTGTCCCTGGAGAAGATAGCTGCGAAACTATCCCCTCTTTAGTCAGGTAACACATGAACTCTCCAGATAGGTATTCACCTCCTCGCACCTCAGACCTAAGAGTCTTGATTTGAACACCAAGATGCTTTTCTGTCTCAGCCTTAAACTCTTAGAATTTTTCAAAAGCTTCGGACTTATGACGCATCAAGTATATGTATCCAAATCTTGAGTAATCATCAGTGAATCTGATGAAGTAGCCCTACCCTCCTCTGGCCTAGACATTTATGAAAACACAATGAATACTCTTCAAATAAACCAAGAGGGGGGTGAATTGGTTTAAAACGGGCATTTAAAAAATTTTTTGAAACAATTTGCGGAATTTGAAATCTGGATCATATCACTTAAAACTTTTTCCAAACCAGAACTTTTCTTTCAACCAAGATCAACCTTGTTATGCAAGTAATGACAAAAACTTTGTTTTGTTGATTATATCTTGATTACCCAAACACAAGCACTGAGAGATATACAAAATTAGAATAAATGACTCAACAATTTACATTGGTTCACCTCACAAACTTGGAGGCTACATCCAGTGTCTTCTAACCAACACTTGGTCAGAGTTTTCACTAAATCAAAACATTCTTTACAAGCAATTTACAAGTGATTTTCTTTATCAACACTAGATAAAGAAACTGAATTCTAAAACCCTATCAGAAAACAAATCACTAAGACTCTAAGAACCCTACTCAGATTTTTCACCTAGAGAATCCTACTCTAGAAAGCTTGACAGAATCAAATTGATTTATCACAAATGAATACAAATATCACAAAATCTTAAAAAGAAAGATTTAAGATAAACACAATCTGTGATCCCTCATGTATGAATGAATGAAAATGAATTGAGATTACCACACATTCCAGGTTGTATGAAATCTAATGCTCAGAATCAATATCTTGAAAATTTCTTTTCTTTAACACATCTTCACAAAAAAAAAAAAAACTCAGAAATCTTGATCTTCACAAGATGTGTTTTTCACTTAGAAATCAGTCTCTTGAACTCTTAGAAAGCATAGTGCCTTTTGGGTAAGTCACTCATGTATAATAGAATGATTCATTCAATATGTATTTATAGAAAACAGACTCACAAAGCTTTATATAAGATTGATTTAATTGACAATAATCGATTAATACGCTGGTGTAATCGATTATTTTGCGATATGTAATCGATTAAATTGTTCCTCAGTTTTTTAGAAAAATTTTATGAACAGAATAATCGATTATTACGTAATGTAATCGATTAAAGCAGTAAAACATAGTTTTCTAATATGTCTGTGTAGTCAATTACGATTCATGGTAATCGATTAAAATAGTAATGCATGATTTTCTAATAAGTCTGTGTAATCGATTACGATTCATGGTAATTAATTAAAGCAGTAATGCATGATTTTCCAAAATGCAATATGTAATCGATTAATCTAAGCTTGTAATCAATTAAAGTATTCTTCATGGCTTTTCTAAATTTAGAACAAAAGCATTTAATCGATTAAAACACTGTATAATCGATTGAAACAATAAGTTTTCATTTTTCCAAAAACTTAACCATGAGAACTTAATTTCTTTAGAAATCATTTAGTAGATTTCATGTTTTATTGCACCTATGTATGCAAGTTAAATGAGACATGCAAATTGCAGTGCAAGGATCACAAAGCAATGTACTTGAATCAAACTTAAACTAATTACAAATACCTTCACACTTGATTGGGCATGCAAAAAGCAAAAATATCTTTAAGCAAACATCAAGCTTCTTCTTCATTCTTGCTTTGATTGTTCTTGCAACTCTCCCTATATTCAACAATTTATTGGTCCACATACATCAGTATGTACCAATTCTAGCTGAAGTGTGACATGATTTCCTTTGGCCTTGAAAGACCGCTTTGTTATTTTACCCTCTAAGCATGAGTCACATACTGGTATCGGTTCAAAAACCAGGGATTTTAAAATCTCACTCTTGACCAAACCTTATATCATGTTAAACTTAATATGATCTAATCGTAAATGCCAAAGATAAGTTTAATTGGAAACCTTTCTTTTCTTAGTTAGATGAACATGCTCTTCGTCTCCTAATTCAACATGATTAACTTCATGGGGTATAGGACTAAGGAAATAAAGACTATTAAACAAAGTACCAGAACATATAAAAGAAGATGAACTTCTTATAGAAACTGAGGAATTAAACTGAACTGTTAAACCATGTTTAAATAAACAATTAACATAAATTAAATTCCTCTTAAAATCTGGAACAAATAAACAGTCACCCAAAACCAAAGTTCTACAATTAACAAATGACAAAATAACTTGTCCTACTACTAGTGCAGAGACAAGCTCCCCATTTCCAAGTCTCAAAACTCTTTGGGCTTGACTGATAGACAAGCTATGTTTGAACCACTCCGAAGAGTAACAAACATGGTTAGTGGCTCCTGAATCAATGATCCATTTATCACTATAATTCTCCACTAAGCATGCCTCAATCACAAGTAGCACATTCTATCTTGTTGAATTGATAAGAGTAGCAAACATGCATCAAGAGCCTGGAGCATTTCTACTCCACTCTCATGCATGTTCACTTGTTCCTGCAAGTGATTAATGAGATTGGCCAGAATGTAGCAGCGAACTGCAACATTCGCCTTCTCCCAATTAGAAAATCTCTTCTTCGTTTCCTCATAAACATTTTCTTCAGGTTGTGCTGGCTTAGGGGTAGTCAGGACAAAGTTGAGTTTCTCATATTGCAGAACAATATCCAAATTAGTTTTCCATTGTTTGTAGTTTGTACCATCCATACTAGAAGGAGAGCTTGAAGCACTTCCTTTGGTGAGCTTTGAAGGACCCATGACAAGAGCTAGAACCCAAGCCCTTCAAGACCACATCAAAAGTCTTATTTTGTTGTAAAAAGCAAGTGTTGTCTGTAATAATCGATTACAACATTTCTGTAATCGATTACACAAGCTAGTTATCTGTCTGTCTGTTATAATCGATTACGATGTATCTGTAATCGATTACCAAGCTTTTCTGTCTATTGTAATCAATTACGACGTTGTTGTAATCGATTACACAATACTAAAGCGCTCTGTTTTAATCAATTACACTTCGTTTTAATCGATTATTTTCATTTAAAATGGTATTGCAGCTTTCCTTTTATTGTTTTCATGTAATGGGCTTTGATATTTCCGTAAATAGGCCTAAACCTACGTTTTTTAGGGGTTTATTAGAGGTCTAGCCCTATAAATACTCAGACTTTGCTATTTTTGGCTAACTTTTGATTAATGAAATTGAGAGCTTGGCCTCTTGTTGGTTCTTGATTGAGACCAAATTGATTCTTATCAAGGAAGCTTTCCTTTGTGGCGAATCCTCCTCCAACTTATCGTTCCGATTAGGGATCGTGGCATCATTCTAAATCATTATTTAATCTTCTCCATTTTTCTATTTGAATTTCAAACCCTAATTCATGGAGTCTTGAAGATTACAATCCAGAAACGATCCGAGCCAAGTATTCATGTCTTGGTAGTCATCATGTGGTAATCAGAGCTTGATTCCGGAAAGTATTTTGTAAAGATTTCTATCTATGTTATTTGCATTTTCGTTTTTATTTTTTTTTCCAGAAAATGAAAATTGGAAATCATGATTCTTGGTTGTTTGTTGTTCTTTATGCGTTTCTTGTGTGATTTTTGAGTTTATCTTGCAATTGCCTTCATTTCCCCTATGGTTTTGTTGAATTTGGAGTTGTTTTGAATATGGGTTGTTCTTTGTGTTCTTCATGAAACTCATAGCATTGCTGGAAATTTTTTGAGTTTGATTCATAAAATTTTGCCTAGAGAGTTTTGGGCCATTTTTGCAAATATCAAAAGTTTGGGTCCTAAAAGATAATTTACGAAGGACCAAAAGGCAATTATTAAAAAAGTATTGTGGGGTTAAAATGAAAATATCAAAAGATATGAGGACCCAAACGTAAAAAAACCGACAGTAAAAATTTTTTATTATTAGCCCTCTCTTAGTGTGTGTTTATTATTGTTTAATATCACTTTCTTTTGCATAATTATGGTAGTTTAAACTTAGCCAATTTTTTTTTTAGAGAAGAAATATTTTGCATTTTCTATTTCTATAATTGTCTTTCCTTGACATTCCTTTTGAGTTGTGCTTTTCTTGTTGAACTTTTATTGCTTGTCTTCTAAATTCCAAGGTTTTGTCTTAGAGTTTTCTTTCTTCCTTGACATCTTAAGTTGAGCTTGGATTTGTTTCATCTTTCACTTTGGATATTCATTGAATTAGAATCTTTGGTTAAATTTCAAGAGTTGACAAACAGTTAGAGAGTGGAAAAAGACAAGAGTGAACATTAGAGGAAAAGTCTTTCAAGTGTGAAACACGAGTGTTGACGAGTGTAAACACTTAGTGAGTGGTAAGGTACATTATTGTTTTGTTTTACTCACCTTTTTCTTGTAGCAATGGTGTCCGATGGCGATAGTGATCCACCTTCACCTAGAACTGTTATGCTAATGACTTCATTGGCTAAGCAAATGGATAAGTTGCAAAGAAATGTTGAAAGAAGGATGGAGGAACGTTTTGATGAGATGCAAAGAAGTAATTAAGAGTTGAGTGGAAGAATAGATGACATGGAGAGAAGGAGATATCATAGGTCACCTCATTCTTCTCAAGGGAGTGATGATGGCTATGATGATGGTAGAAGGTATAGGCCTAGGAGGAATAGGGATGGAATGGAAGATGTGAAATTCAAACTTTCCAAGTTTCTAGGTACTAATGATCCGGAGGCTTACCTTGATTAGGAGATAAAAGTTGACCAAGTTTTTGATTGTCACAATTTTAGTGAAGAAAAAAAAATGAAGTTGGCTAGCTTAGAATTTGAAGGGTATGCCATGGCTTGGTGGAATCAAGTGCAAATGGAAAGAGGAAGATTGAGGAGACATAGATTGGACACATGGATGACAATGAAAGAAATCATGAGGGAGAGATTTGTTCCACCTCAATACATAAGGGATTTGCATAACAAATTACAAAGGCTCTATCAAGGGAATAGATGTGTTGATGACTATTACAAGGAGGTGGAGATTTTTTTGGTAAGAGCAAACATTGAGGAGACTAATGAGGCTACAATGGCTAGATTTTTGAATGGCTTGAATAGGGACATTCAAAATGTTGTGGAGCTTCAAACTTACAACACAATGGATGAACTTATACATAGAGCTATGAAAGTGGAGCAACAATTAAAGAGAAAACAAGCCTACAAAAAGTCTTCATATGGTCATTCATCACAGAAGGACAAAGACACTTCCAAGAAGGAGGGTTCTTCTTCCCAACATTTTGAAAAGAAGTGTTCAAGAGGTAATCCTAATCCTACTACTCATTCTCCTTCTAATAAATCTAGTTCAATTAAATGTTTTAAATGTTTGGGTAAGGGTCATATTGCATCCCAATGTCCAAACAAAAGGACAATGATTGTGTTAGAAAATGGAGAGGTGGATAGTGAATCCTCTAGTAGTTCTCATAGTTCCACTAGTGAAGGTGAGGATGATTGTTTTCTTAAACCGGAAGAGGGAGATCTTTTGATGGTAAGACGACTCATGGGTAGCTTGTGCAAAGATAGAGATGATACACAAAGAGAAAACATTTTCCATTCTAGATGTTTGGTGAGTGGAAAGGTTTGTTCTCTAATCATTGATGGAGGAAGTTGCACCAATGTTGCAAGCACTAGATTAGTGGATATGCTTGGTTTAAAAACTATCTCTGACCCTAAACCTTATAAATTGCAATGGTTGAGTGACAATGGTGAGTTGGTGGTGGATAAGCAAGTGTTGCTTACATTCTCCATTGGCAAATATGTGAACGAAGTGCTTTGTGGTATGGTTCTCATGGAAGCCGACCATGTGTTGCTTGGTAGACCTTGGCAATATGATAGAGATGTGGTACACAATGGGGTCACCAATCGATACTCTTTCCTTCATAAACGTAAAAAGGTAGTTCTCTCACCTTTGTCTTCAAGTGAGGTGTGTGAGGATCAAATAAAAATGAGATTGAAGAGAGAAAAAGAAAAGAAAATTAAAGAAGAAAATAGTCCTTTGAGAGAGAAAAGCCTAAAAAAAAGATGGCAAAAAGAGTGAAATAGAGAACAAAAGAAGAGAGACAAAAAGAGTGAAAAAAATTAGAAATAAAAGAAAGTTTGTTCATCAAACCTAAGGAGGTTAAGAGAGTGATGCTAGCTAGACAACTAATGTATTTACTCATTCCCAATTATATGTGTTTGTCTTCTAGTGTCCTTGAGTTGCCTCAAGATTTTGATACACTTTTAAAGGAGTTTGAGGATGTCTTTCCACAAGACATACCCTATGGCTTGCCTCCTTTAAGAGGAATTGAGCATCGAATTGATCTTGTTTTGGGAGCTTCACTTCCTAATAGGGCGGCCTATAGGAGTAATCCGGAAGAGACCAAGGAGATTCAAAAGCAAGTTGAAGAGTTGATGCAAAAAGGATGGGTAAAGGAAAGCTTGAGCCCATGTGCAATGCCGGTCATCCTAGTCCCCAAGAAAGATGGCAAATGGAGGATGTGCACGGATTATAGACCCATCAACAACATAACTGTGAGGTATAGACATGTTATCCCTAGACTTGATGATATGTTGGATGAACTTCATGGTTCTTGTGTTTTCTCCAAAATAGATATGAAAAGTGGTTACCATCAAGTTAGAAGAGAGAAGGTGATGAATGGAAAACCGCTTTCAAAACTAAGTTTGGACTTTATGAGTGGTTGGTCATGCCTTTTGGCTTAACCAATGCACCAAGCACTTTCATGCGACTCATGAACCATGTTTGGAGACACTTTATTGGCAAATTTGTGGTTGTTTATTTTGATGATATTTTGATTTATAGTTTAACTATGGATGACCACTTATATCATGTTAGGAGTGTCTTGGAAGTGCTTAGAAAAGAACAATTGTTTGCTAATATGGATAAATGCACATTTTGCACTAATCAAGTAGTGTTTTTAGGATTTGTTGTGAGTGCTAAGGGA
>PYAF01005287.1:88059-109594 GCA_007407185.1 Glycine tomentella | reverse complement strand
AGAATGCTAGAAGACCGGGCTGAGGGGCATCTGTTACGGATAAAATAATATTTCATTTAATAATTATGTTCTTCTTCATTAAGTAACCACCCCAGAGATAAGGGAAGCAGTTGATATCTTCCAGTTATCACGATCTCCGGGAATCAAGGAAGGAGGTTGCACTCAACCGTTTCGACTAAGATAATGGGGCCTTAAGGACTGTTATCAGCGTTCAGGTATCAGCCTATAAATATTATTTCATCCATGGTGAAAGGTACACAATTCTGGCTCTCTCTTTTCCTTCACACCAGCACACACCGCACCCCCCAACTCATCGTGTTTGCTGTGCTGTGATCTTCTTCCTTGAGTTGCTTCATTTCCATAAGCTTCTCAAGAGAGAGAGAGTTCGATCCAACATAAAATCATCCAACACCCCTTGTTGGACATTTCTGTTCTCTTTGAGTAGAACAAAATCAATTTTAAATAATAATATAGAGTTATCAAAATTTTAAAAATATATTTTCAGAAAAAAAATCAAATTCAAAAAACTTATATTTGAGACCTTGCAACGAAGTATTAAACTAATTCATTATAAATAACATTATTATTGCAAACAAAAAAAGCAAAATAAATAATTGAGTAAATTACACTTGCATTTATTATGTTTTGCTCAACTTTCACCCTAAACTCCTCCCTTTTTATACCATATAAATAACCTTTTAATTATTTAGCTCACATTACACTCAGGTCCCTTTGTCCTAAACACCGTTTAATAATTTAATATAAATTAGGTACAAGTTGATCACATGACTTTTAATAAAAGTTTATGTCTAAAACACTTTCATCTTCTTCCTCTCAATCTGAAAATATTTTAAGACTCTTGCTTCTTTTTTGAACACCATTCCTCTCATCCTTTGTTCTACTAACATACATATAAACTGAATTTTGATTCTCAGCAAATATTTTTAGCATACCATGGTCAATCTTAAGGGAAAGAATTGTACCACTAACACTAAAACAAAATCACAAAATAAAAGGGTGACATGAGGCAAGTTTAAATCATTAACAACGTTGTTCATACAATCATGTGCGTTGAACATTCCAAACTTATCACGATTAACATTACATATCTTACTTGGTTCGCCCTATTGGTCCGTAAAGTGGATCAAAATATCCATGTTGTCTGGTTCAGGACCCATGTATTTCAGTTCATCTATTATGTTCATGTGGTCTTAAACATCAACACTATTTTAATCAACAATAATAAACAAATGATTTTCCGTTTATCCATTGTGTTTTCTGTGGTCTCAAACATTAACACTATATTAATCAACAATAATAAACAAATAATTTTAAAAATCATAAGTGGTTCCAAACTGGTCCCCCATTGAAACCCCATTCAGAAATATGTAACAATAAATAATCAAAATTAAATAAATAATCTTAAAAAGTAACCTATATACAAGATCCAATGGTCACTTACAAGCATAACCTTAGTGTAAACAGAAATCGTGGAATAGAAAGAGAAACAGAGCGCTCGTGAATGTCTAATAGGAAGACAAACGGAGGCGCTCGTGAACGTCATTAATCGGAAGATGAATAATGGAGAACTCGCGAACTGGAAGATGAACAGTGAAGAACTAGCAGACTGGAAGAGGAACAACGAAGAATTCGAGAACTGGAAGAGAAACGATGAAGAGGAATGGAACGTGAACGTCATGAGAATAAGAGAAACTCGCACCCTGGACGACGAAGAAGAACTCGCCAATAAAAGAAAGATGAATAGTACTCGCGAATGGTGAAGAGAAATACAACATGAATCATAAATTCTGAAACTAATTGGAATAAGATAATTTGAATTTTACAATTAAAATGTAAGGACAATTTTGTCAACTCATATATTTTAATTAAAATTAGTTAACTAACTAATATGCAAAAAAATTAGGTAAAATTTGAACAGTAGGAGAATAAAATTTACTCTAAATAATTCAACCAATACTATAAATTCATCATTCATGACAATCATTTCACTCAAATTTCTCTTTATTTCTTAACTAATTTTACCTTTGTCTCCTTTCATTTTCAAAACAATCTAAAATTACTTTTCTCCTACTTCCCAATTTTCATTCCTATCATTTTTCTTTTGAAAATTTCCCCTTGTTAAAGAAAAAGAATAAAAAAAATGTAAAATAAAAAATACCTTCTCACGTTGTCTTCCCCTTTCCACCAAATCCCACCAAAAACCCTTCAAAATTCCAAAACCCTTCAAAGAGAACTTGCTTCGGTCCTTCCTTCTCCCACCGTCCCAGGATTGAACTCAACTCTGGAAACTCGGAATCGTGGAATGAACGATGGAGGTTGCGATTACGAGAGGTTAGGGCATTTTGATTTTTGTTTGTCTACTCTTCTTTTGATTCTGTTTTGTGAATTTTGTGCTCTTTTCTTTTTCCTTTTTGTACATTCTGTGTGTGATTGAACATTTTGATTCTTCCCCTTTGATTCTCGGAAAAGTAATGGATTCCAAATGTTTTTGGAAAAAAAAGCCCGTTCTGTGTCTTGTCGCGTCCAAAATGCCGTTTCGTTGCGTCCGTAACAAGCGATTTTTGGCCACTCCGCAATATCGGTAACGTCGCGGTCCGATATCGAGATGTTGCAGACGATATTGCCGTTACTGACCGATAACATTTTCAAAACCTTGAACCATTTGTTGTTGGTGTTTTTTGTTTTTTTGATTTGGTGGTTTAGGATTTCACAGATTATTATAATTTATATTTTTTTTTCTCTCTTTTGCTGATTCATTGCCTAAAATCTATGAAGCCTAGATACCTGATAGGACACGGATACAATACGTCTAGGATATGTTAGTAAAAAACAAAATAAAAATTTATATATGGATGCAAAATAAAATGCAATTAGTGCTGGTGTTAAAATGCAATTATGCAAATGATCTTGAGTGTTGTTAAAACACTGCAGATATGCAGACTCTGTTTTTAGTCTGCAGATTGGGCAGGGGTCTTGTGGAAAATTTTGTCTTATAAAAGGTTGGGTACCCCTTGTATCCAATTTAATACAGTTTTCTTCTTTGCCGATAAAATTAAAAGTATTGGTAAAGAAAGAGTTGTTGAGTGGCAAAATAAATTTATTCAATAAAAGCATGGTTTGAGTAAAGCTGTATTGAAGCTGTTTTAAAGCATGGTTGGGGCATTTTTATTTTAAAATTATCAAATATAAAAAAATTCAGAAAAATTGGTCAAACAAATTATTTTTATGTAGCTGTATCTAAGCTGTGTGCAGCCATTCTGAGCCGTATTTTAGCCATATCTAAGCCATGTCCTTCAGTTTTTTTTTTTTTTTTTAAATATAAAAAAAATTTGGATACTTTTTGGATACGTATCAGAGCATATCGGAGGAGTATCAGTTTTCCGACACGGGAAAGACACCGATACTTTCCCATTTTTACGTATCCGGGATTCATAGCCTAAATTGTGAATTTATGAAAGGACGGAGGTTGGATACAGTTCCTTAGGTGTTTCTAGTGCTATTCTCCGTTCAGAATTGCAATTTCATATTGGGAACCTCAGCCAACTTTTAATGTAAACATTTTTTATGAGAAATATCGAGGTGAAACTCCATTTTTAATAGGAGAAAAAGCACCAAAAGTGCCTAAGGAACTGCATCTAAGTTTTTTTCCCGAAAGGATTTTAGTGCATAGATTTGATTAAATTAAAACTATTTGTATATTAGTACTTATAGTTATATGTTCTGTACATGCATTATCTTTATCTTTAAATAATATCTCATTTTGTAAGCAATTTCTGCAGTTTCACATTTTTTTTAATATGCTTATGTTTAGCTAGCTCAAGCCTTTTTTGGTGGAACTAGTGTTTTGGTAATCTTCATCTTCCTTATTAAGTTTAATAATTCAGAATAAACACTTTGTCTTTGTTTCTGCGTGGACTGCTATATCTTGGTATCATGTCAAAATGGTCACATATAATATTCACTGCAAATGATGTGCATCCCTTTTACACATTTGGTTCATGTTGATATGGATTATGTACCGTTCTTTGGATATTTTTAATGCAAATTTATAAAGCAAGTACTGTCAGTGACTACTATTAGCTCCATTATTTTTTGTCACATAATTTGGTAGTACAATAACCATTACTTATCAATCAATAATTTAAGGTTGAAAATAAAACCACACCGACTGTGTTCATCACATAGGAGCGGCCAAAACAAATTTGAGCAATTTTTTTTTTTTTTTTTTTTTGTTTCTTTTCTTTAATTACAGACACATGGTGCTTCGTGGAAACATTCTTCTTTTCTTCCCCAGCTTAATGTGATAATGGAAATATGACACTATCCTTTAGAGAAAAACTGCATCTAATTAAGCTACTACTCACAGGACAGATAATGGTGTGAATTTGGCTTGATTTTCACCAATGGGTTGATTTACAGAACTTTCATGCGGTATTTGTTTCATATGGGTCAAACTAGCATTTGACTTACCTTTAGGTGAAAAGTTGTAAGCATTTTTCTGATAATTGGTACAACTGGAACACTTAATTGTAGAATCATTGGAAATCCTAACTTGTAACAGAGTATATCTGTACTTTGAATTTAAATATAGTCTGTTCTTTTTGTGATTCATGTTTTACGGTGTCATTTGTAGCTAAGGGAGGAATGAGGGAGGAATTTCCTGGGATTGAAGAAGCTGCTGAGCCTCCAGCATCATCTCAATCACCTACTGATGTGCCACATAATATGGAAACAGTACAAATGACTGCTACAAAGTATTCGATTATCAGTAGGAATGGGGTTGGGACCACAGGAAAACACTTACCTTTACTTGTGAATCTCTTCGAAGTTGCTGTTAATGTTCCAGACACAGTATTTTTCCAGTATAGTGTATGTTGACCATTTCTGTCTCTGCAATTTCCCTTATATCTTATCTTGGACTTTAGCTTATTGAAGGATTTCCAGGTTGCTATTAATTTTGAAGATAAACGAGCTGTTGAAAGCAAGGACATTGGTAGAAAAGTGATTGATAGGCTTTATCAAACATACTCTTCTGAACTTGGTTGCAAAAGGTTTGTATACGATGGAGGGAAAACTTTGTACACAGTGGGTCCTCTGCCGCTAAATAAGTATGAGTTCAAAGTGTTGCTGGAGAAATCATTTACAAAACGGTATGTCTTGTGTATGACCGTCTTATTTGCGTCATGTTTTATTTTTCCCTTAAATCTTACTGTTCCAACTCTAGCAGTAGCGCCGAGAGTCCTGGTGCTAATGGAAGCTTTCATGAGGAAACTAAAAGGTCAAAACATTCTTTTCAGTCAAAGACATTCATGGTGGAGATAAATTTTGCTACCCAAATACCACTGCTGTCCATTGTTAATTCCCTGAAAGAGGTTGAGTTGGATGCCAATTCTCAAGATGCTTTGAGAGTGCTTGATACTGTACTGAGGCAGCGTGCAGCTAAGTGGTACCTATACATCTTCTAAAGATAAAATTCAAAGAAGTAGCTTGATATTTTGATTATTTTCTTGAATGGAATTTAAATTTTAATCATAACCTCTTTGGTCTAAATTAGTTGAACCATTTTGTTTTGAATGTGAAGTGGGTGTCTCTTGGTAAGGCAATCTTTTTTTCATGATGACTCAAGAAATTTCAACGATGTTGGGGCTGGTGTAACAGCAGTCTCGGGTTTTCGTTCCAGTTTTTGTCCCACGCAGCGAGGATTGTCTCTCAATATGGGTAGAAGTGCTTTCACACATATCTTGGAATCCTATTTTCATAAAATTGTATTCTTTTCCACCTTACACTATTTATTTTTTCTAGACGTGTCAACAACTGTTATCATAAAACCTGGACCTGTAATTGATTTTCTGTTATCAAATCAGCAAGTGAAGGAACCCCGTTATATTGACTGGGAAAAGGTGACAAACTTGTACATATGGTTCATGAATCTGCATTAATAATTGCCCATGATGTTTTTCAATTTTTGGTAATCTGTAGGCCAAAAAAATGCTTAAAAATTTAAGGGTGCAAACAACTCATCGTAACCAGGAATTTAAAATTTCTGGGTTGAGTGAGAAACCATGCATTCAGCAACTGTAAGTGCTTGTTTTTTATAAGCCAAGTGTCTATTATATTTATATTTACTAGAAATAAAAAAAGGGAAACAAAATCTTAGGGGTCTCTTGACCCAAAAAACTATTGAGTCTGATTTCTTCCTCAGTTTTAATATAAAGGTTAAAAATGATGACAACAATAGCGGAGGGCAGACAGTGGATATTACTGTTTATGAATATTTTGCCAAACACTGTGGCATAGAGCTGACCTCATCTGCTTATCTTCCATGTCTTGATGTTGGGAAACCAAAACGGCCCATCTATCTTCCCTTGGAGGTTTGTTGATATTTCGATCTTGGCTAAACCTTGTCGTTCATATTTTCTATCAATTTTATTATTTTACTTCAACAGTTTAGCCATTTGGCCAATTATATCTGATTATTATTTTCTTCCCTTTTCTTTACTTTTGGTGGAGTAGCTATGTTCACTTGTTTCCCTCCAACGGTATACGAAGGTTTTATCTCCGATGCAAAGAGCGTCTTTAGTTGAAAAATCACGCCAAAAGCCTCAAGATAGAATCAAAATTCTGAAAAGTGTAAGTTTATAATTATTGATATGTTGTTCAATTTTGTCATTAATATGTTAAACTCATTAAAATATATATAGGCTGTAGGAAATTGCTACAATGATGATCCTGTTCTTGCTTCATGTGGCATTTCTATTGGGAAACAATTGACTCTGATTGAAGGTCGTGTTCTTGAGACACCAAAGGTATGCATTGATTGATTGTATATTTTACATTTTTGTGTGCACAGGATATATAGTTGAGGAGAGATAAAAGAGAAAATGGTGTAAAGGAGTTGGTTTCCTTATAGGTACCCATTAGTAGTTAGTCAATTGTCTGTTAGTGAGGGAGTTAGTTAGTTAGGACAGTTGGTTGAATAACTAAGACATGCTGCCTTTAAATAAGGGGTTGAGAGGGAGTGGTATCTAGTTATTTGGTGAAATAGAATTGGGACTTGGGAGAGGCCTGGTTCTTTCAAATATCTAGGGAATTCTTTGAAGTGATACACTCAATCAATAAAGAAATGCTATTTTTTTTTCTGGGGGGAAATTGTCAAGAAAATGGCTTCAAGTTTGATTCCAAGATTTGATGGAAGTGAGGCCTATTAGTGGCTGATCAATGCAATAGCAGTATCTTGGGGAAAACAGAATACCTGAAGAGATGAAATTATCATGGGTTGGTGCATTTGCATTGATAGGAGAAACTCTTAAATGGTGTGTTTCTTGGGAGAGCAACCAGAATGCAATTTGGTGGACTTTTCAGAAGGCAGTGCTCAAGAAATTCCAACGTGTTTGTCTTCAAGATTCAGAAACTGGGGAGCAAGAAAACAGATGCAGGGATGAAGTTCAAGAAGAAAGCCAAGAACCAATGGAGCGGAGGGCAGAAGTTGATGACGCAAGCAGCAGGAAAACATAACATAAGATGACGGTTTTGAGAGACCAGAACAGGTGGATCATGGGAAAGAAATGGATACTGGAAAGCTACAAAAATTGGGAGAAACCCAACAAAAGCAATCCAACAACATTCTAGATAAAGAATCAGAAAACAAAAGCAAAAATGAAGTTCTTGAGAATAAAAATCAAAGTGGCAGAGATGACACTGAGATGGGTCTATTTTTCAGTTGTAAAGAGGAGCCTAAAATTGGGGGAAGCCCTATGTTTGACATGATCGAAGAGCCAATGACTGAACCAATGACAACAGTGGAGGTTTTAGGTTTGGGTACTGCAATCAACCAACCACGGGAGCTCAATAAGGTAGAGGATCTTGATAATCGTTAGCAGCAACCATGTGCGGTGGTGCAGTTAACAAGGGAGCCATGGGATCTCCATATAATTACAAAGCCTCTGATTTTCTGTTTCACAGCAAAAAATACCTTAGAAGACAGCGCACTAAATGAGCACAGGGGCATTCACATGTTTGTGTTTAACCTGGGAGGGGTGGGAGCTATTCTTGGAATGCTGGGTGCAATTTGCTTGGTCATCATGCCTCAATAAGTTGCACATAAATGGAACTTCATTTCAGAAGTCAGAGGTCGTTCACCTCACCTTCAGGATAAGGTGAATGTTTAGGGAGAGTCATTAGTAGTTAGTTAAGTGTCTGTTCGTGAAGGAGTTAGTTAGATATTTAGGTCAGTTGGTTGAAGAAATAAGGCATGTTGCCTTTAAATGAGAGGAGTTGAGAGGGAGTGATATGTAGTCATTTGGTGAAATATAATTGGGACTTGGAAGAGGCCTGGGTCTCTCAAATTTCCAGGGAATTCTTTGTAGAGATATACTCAATCAATAAAGAAATTCCATTTTCTTCCATTTCTGATCCAGTTTCTATCATTTCCTTCAATTATCTGAGAATTAAATGCACACATTGATACAATTTTATTTGAGACACTCAGTTGAAGGTTGGTAAGAATGATGATTGCATCCCCCATAATGGAAGGTGGAATTTTAATAAGAAGGTATTGTATTATTTTTCATATTCAGAAAGTGTTCAGGACTTAACTTTTTTTTTAGAGTTTATCTAAAATTTGGTTAACTAGTTTAGTAACTGATGATGTTTTATTTATTTTTTATAGACACTTCTACAACCATCACATATTGATTATTGGGCTGTTGTCAACTTTTCTGCAAGTTGTGATACTAGTTACATATCAAGGGAGCTGATCAGATGTGGAATGAGCAAGGGCATTGTATGTCACCAGGCTCTGTATTCTAATGTTTGATGCTATATTTATCTGCTTTCTTTTTTATTTTATTTGATTAATCCATTTCAAATGTACTTAAATATCTATGCAGAACATTGAACGGCCATATACTTTGATAGAGGAGGAACCACAGTTGAGAAAATCTAACCCTGTTGCAAGGGTTGAAAGAATGTTTGACCTGCTTGCATCAAAACTAAATAGAGAACCGAAGTTGGTTCTTTGTGTCTTGCCAGAGAGGAAACATTGTGATATATATGGTATATCTTTAGGCAAATGTTTCTAGGGTTTCTTTAACATCAAATATTTTTTGTTCACCTTATGATCATTCATCAACTTTAGGGCCTTGGAAGAAGAAGTGTCTGAGTGAAATTGGGGTTGTCACACAGTGCATTGCCCCTGTCAAGATCACTGATCAATACCTTACTAATGTACTTCTTAAAATCAATTCTAAGGTAACTGAGTACTTTATAACTGTGATATTTGTTCAAATATAACTATTTTTTACTTGATAGCATCATGTATAGTTTAAATAATTTTTTATGCCTGCAATATATAGCTTGGAGGAATAAATTCTCTGTTGGCAGTAGAGCATTCTGGGCATCTTCCCCTTATTAAAGATACCCCAACAATGATTTTGGGGATGGATGTCTCTCACAATTCACCTGGTCGATTAGATAGTCCATCAATAGCAGCTGTAAGGCTAGTTTGGTTTTGTGTTTCTTGTACGTTTGGTTTTGTGTTTCTTGTACATTTATCTTTTTGGACTTTTGGTTATCTCTGCAACATATTATTCTGTTGTATAATGCTGGATTGTAGGTTGTTGGATCTCGACATTGGCCACTGATTTCAAGGTATAGAGCGTCTGTGAGAATGCAGGCATCCAAGGTGGAGATGATTGATGCTCTATACAAGCCATTGGAAAATGGGAGTGATGATGGTATTATCAGGTCAGAGAAAAATGTATATTGAACTTCTGTATTGTATTTATTTAGGAAAAAATGCAAAAAATACCCTGAATTTCATCTCATTTTGAAGTAGCAGCCTGATGGGATCCCAAGTATTAATTCTGTAAACAAAAATTATATTGTATAGATGAGCCAGTGGAGGAACAAGCGTAGTTATTGGACTATCCAACAAAACCCACATATTAGAGGGTATATTCCTGTAGAACAATGACCCAGAGGGTACAGATGCTACTGAGCTGGCTGAAGTTTGTTAGCAATAGCATAGTGAAGTGATTCCCAGGGAGGTTAAGGGGAATTTAGCTTATGGTGTGAGAAAAAGGGAAGCAGTTTTTTTTTTTTTTTTTATTCCCCTTTTTTTCCCATTCTGACGCTAGATTAATGCATCATACCAATTCCTTAAATAGAATTCCATCCAATAGCCTGTCTGTGTATCCAATGCTATATGCATTGTTCCTAAATCCTTTGTTATATTATATTATGCGATAATTATTTATGTTGTTTATGCTTCATGACTATGCACGAGATGTAATAAGATGACATTATTATTTCTGTTTACCGTGACTTGCACATGTGCACATTGAATTCTTCTTAATGATTAAGATTTGGATTTTTTTCTTACAGGGAATTGCTTTTAGATTTCTATGATTCTAGTAATGGACGCAAGCCAACTCAGTTTATTGTATTCAGGTGTCATTCTATCACTGTTATATTTGATAGATATCCAGTCATACATGTTCTTTAAGTGAGTGTTTGTAGGTCAAATGTTGTAAACTGGAAAATACTCATGTTACCCATTATAGTATCTATAAATCATTAATGTATGGTGCACTGTTTATATTTATGTTGTTTACCACTCTATTTTTCTTTTTCTTTTTTTTTTAAGTATGAGAAAATTTGCATTGTTGGGGTTTATTATGAGATGGATATTTTTCCATAAAAAAAAACTACATACCCCATTGTCCGGAAGCTCCATGCTATCTGTAGGTAAGGGGGAAGGATATTGTACGCAACCCTACCCTTACATATTTTTTCATAATTATTCTAATTTTAAATATCTTGTCATGCTACTGATAGTGATTGCTTATGTATCCCTGCCAATTACTATTGGCTGTACAGGATTGGATTGTCCAAATACTACACTAGGTTTTTTCATATTTCTCTGAAGTAATTCCTTGTGTATAAATGCAGTGTAGTGAATACAGGATTCACCATGCCTTGATGATGCCTATATGTTTTCCTGTAGTTCTATATTGAGCGGTGTGATCTGAAGAATTTTATATGTTCTTATATCTGCTATGTTGTTTAGTCTTGTATCAATTTTATGTTCAGTTCCTTGAGAGATTGACTTTAGAAGATGCACATTTATATACATGAATAAGGATTTAATCATCTTTTGGTCCCTCATTTATGGAAATGTAACATATGTAGTCCTTATTTCCATAAACAAGGGTCGAAAAAGAGACAATTTTTTGTAAAGAACAAGGACCACATCTGACATTTCCATAAATGAGAGACCAAAATGAGGCAATTTATTATTGAGGGACTAAAACCAAACATTGTCTTCTTTACTGATACTAAAAACATATTTAACCCCATGAATAAATACAATTGTATCCATTAAATACAAATTAGTCAACTCACTGAAATCAACAACAAATTATCTATATACTGTAAGTGTCTAATTTTAGGAAACTTATGATATTCAGCAAATTATATCTAAAGTTAGTATGAATAGTACCAGTATTTAATGAGTGGTTATTAAATTCAGATTTTCTTAAAAACACTTTTGGTTGTCTCAGTTTCCTTCATTACTTGTTAAATATCTGAAGTGTGTTTTCATGTTCAGGGATGGAGTTAGTGAATCACAATTTAAACAAGTTTTGACTATCGAGCTTAACCAGATAATCAAGGTTATAGTGCAACTCTGTCATTGTCCAGTTTGATAATCTCATTGATTGCTATAATCCTTATAGTTACACATTTTTCTGTGTGCTGTTTGAATTGCACATTTTGCTCTTTAAAAAAAAGGGAAAATGTCAAATGATACGCCTTTGATGATGCTTTCCCAATTCTAAAATGCTGATAAACTATTCTAATTACAGGCCTATCAACATCTTGGTGAGGTTAATGTTCCCAAGTTCACTGTGATTGTGGCACAAAAAAATCATCATACGAAGCTGTTTCTACCTAATGGCCCAGAAAATGTTCCTCCTGGTATTACTTATCTTAAATACACTTGCATACGGTATCACCCAGGATCGTTGTAATATAAATTTTCCTCTTCAGGGACGGTTGTGGACACAACAATCACACATCCAAGAAATTATGATTTTTACATGTGTGCTCATGCAGGGATGCTTGTAAGTTTATCTATCTAGCTTCCCCACCCTGTTTTCTTCATTTATATCCATTTTACAAGCATTTTAGTTGCATGTGGTAATGGTGAAGTATTTGTCGACCCATTAAATTGCTGATGTTTCAACTTTCTCACGTGCCTTTTTTCTGTTTCCTAACCAAATAATAGGGAACTTCCAGGCCTGTACATTATCATGTGCTACTTGATGAGATTGGTTTCTCGGCAGATGGCTTGCAAAATTTTATCCATTCGCTGTCCTATGTGTATGCATTCTACCTTTTTGTTTATACAAAGTTTCACCTACCCCTGAATTGCCCTGATTTGTAGCTTATGCATTTAGATTCTTATTTCAGGAACCAAAGGAGCACAATTGCAACCTCAGTTGGTAATTTAATCTACTCTGACATATAACTGTCAGAATTGTCTTTTTGTGAGAAAAATAGTTAATTTATGTTTTATAATAATTTCCCCTCATTTTTTGTCTTCAGTGGCACCCATATGCTATGCTCACCATGCTGCAGCTCAGATGGGACAACTTTTGAATTTTGATGATTTATCAGAAACAGGTTCAAGTCCTGCTTCAGAGGGAAACATTCCCATCCCAGAGCTTCCAAGGTTGCATAGGAATGTCAGGGGTTCCATGTTCTTCTGTTGAGGTGTGTAGATGACAGGTGCTAGTAAATACATTTAGATTGATCAAAAAGTATTAAGTGTGCATTTAGTGTACCTGTAAACATATGAAGCCCACATTTTGTTTGATGGGGAGATGGAATCATGGGCTTGGGTACAGTCTACATACTAGTGATATGATTTGTCATTTTGAGACATCAATCATGTTAATTGAGTCGCATTGGCTTACTAGCTTTTTTGCATATATTGATAACTATGAAATGTTTCTGACCACCCCCCCCCCCCCCCCCCCCCCAACTCTCTTTTTAATAGAAAAATGTGATTTTATGATGTCAAATGCTCTGATTTAGTGTGTTTGATTAGACATTTGGGGAGCTTATCATTTCCTTTGGATAGTAATTAGTTTGGCACACCTTGTTTTGGATAGAGCCATCAAAATGGGTCCAAAATCCGCAGGCTAACGCAACCCACCATGGGCCGGGCAGAAAAGGCAAACAAATTTCAGAATTGGCTCAAAAATTGATCCCGACTTACAAATTACACAAGCCTAAACTAAAATAAACCTAATTTCGTAGACATGATAATGTATTGTTGTAGGTGTAGTGTGTGGATAATGAAAGATTTAATTTAACTAATATTTTTTTAATTCATTCAAATTTATTTTTCTAACAAACTTTATTTTTTATAAAGAACAAACTTTATTTTTGTTTTAAAATATTATAATTAATAAAGTATTTAAATGTTAAAAATAATTTTAAACAATATAATTCTAATAAAGTTTATTAAATTTATTTTTTTTCAAAAAAGTTTAAAAAAAGTTATTAGAAAATAAATTCAAATGTTTAAAATATTAAATGTATTTTTACATCAATTGACATTTATCATTTATCAGTTAGTCTTATCAAACATGATTAAATTAGTTAACTTTTAACTTTTAGTTTATAATTTATAAGTTTTTAGTTAATTTACTAAACATTGCCCAAGTTTATTTTCTTAAGCAACTTCAAATAACTTATAAAAATAAGTTAGCTTACAAATTATTAAAAAATCTTTTTCATTTTTATCTTCATTTGCTTGAGATATTTTTACCTTTTTTAATCATAATATATATATATATATATATATATCTCTTTTACATTTTACATTTATTAGTTAATTTAATAATTAATTTTATCAAACATTTTTATCATAAACTACTTTATAAATTTTCAGCTAACTTATAAGTTAATTTTATCAAAAACATTTGTGATAGCTACCAAAACGAGACATAAATTGGAGGCAAACAAATGAAACTTGCTCTTTTTACTTTCTCAATTAAATATTCATTTTTTATTTTCCAATACAATCACATAGTAATATAGTAGATACACTGAGTCAATGTTATGAAAACCGGTTCGGTCATTGACCCGGTCGAGGTAGTGGGTCAGTGGGTCAGTGGTCCAACCGGTGGGTCAGTAATTGGTCCGGTTTGACCCGGTCTATATTTAAAAAATTAAAATTATATTATATATAAATATATAACTAAAATTATTTGATTAAGAAAAATATACTCAAAAATTAAAATAACAATTGAAGTAAAAAAAATTAATAATACAAGTTAAGTGTGTTAAGAATAAAAGAGACTGTAAATAGCAATTACTTAAATTAAAACACAAGCCCAAAAAAATGAGCAAAATGAGTAAAGAAAGTAATAAACAGGGTGCAGGAAGCAAATATGGATATTAGGCCCACTTCTAAAACCTAATCCCCACTACTATATATTCTCTCACATTATGTCTGCGCCTCCCTTCTCCATTTCTCCTGCGCGGCTGCGCCTCCTTCTCCTTCATTTCTCCTACCACTCTCTTCGCCGTGCTTGCCGCGCCGCCCCTCGCCCATCCTGGCGTCTAACCCCTCCAGGTTCCCCTTCCCCCGCGCCTCACCCCCCCAGAGCCTCGCCTCTCTCCCCTCTCCCCTCTCCCCTAGCCGTGTATTCCTCTTCTCTCTTCCTCCTGGTCTGTTACATCCTTCCAAGTCGTCGACGTCTTCATTCACGTTGTCGGTGACGAGGGGGGACTGACGACGATGACCTGCACAACCCAGCCGGGTTTTTAAAAATCGTCCGGGTGGCCGGTTTTCATCAAAACCGGCCGGGTTTGACCGGGTGGTCCCGGGCCATTTGCTTGAACGGTCTGATGGGGTACTCGGTCCGATAATGCCACCGTATCCCGGTTGGACCGGTTCGACCGGCCGGTCCGAACCGGGTTTAATAACATTGCACTGAGTTAAACATTTTCTAATAATATTATCTATTCTAAGAAAACTAAATCCCTCTTGGACTCCCGCCCACTCCCTTCTCTTTTCCCTCTCCTTTTCTCTTTCCTCTTCCATTTTTTTTGAATTTTTTTTATAATTATAAAGATTTATATACTTAAACTGGCCTTGATACGTATAAATTTATTTCATAATTTATAATAGCTTATACAATCATAAAAAAACATAGTGATTTTACCAACATGACATTTCATTATTTTAAAATATTTAACATATAATATGCTCCGGACTATATAAAAATATGTTATTATATATTAAATGAATTATAAATTGTATAATTACTTATTGCTTATTAATTTCCATAATTTAATTTTATTATTGTATAATTTCTTTCCTTCACTGTCCTTTTTGTTGATTTAGTGTATGCATCTAACTTTATGCACAAAAAATAGTTAATTTTCTTTTACTAAAAAATAGTTTAAATCTAATTAGATAATATATTTATTACAAAATAATATTTTGTCACTGTATTTAATAAATTCATGGACAAATTTTGTTGATTAATATTTATATATTAATGTTAATTTTTTAAAATAAATATACAATAAATATATTTTATCAAAAAATAATTTTAAATTACTTCATGAATAATATTAAAAATTAAATATATTTTAATGATAAAGACCACATGTTTGTTTCAAAGATTTTTTTACAAAAAAGTGTAATACCATAAAGTAGATTTTTTAATAAGCACATCACTAAAAAGTGTTTCTATGTTTGTGTTAATTACTATAAATCTTATGTGTTTATATATTAAAAGTGTTATAAATGACTTAGAGAATACTTGTCTGTAATTTCTTTTAATTAGTAGAACCCTTCAAGATTTTGAAGGAGAATTAGATGTAACTCACGATATTGCGCAAACCAGTATAAACATAGTGTTTTCACTCTATCATTTGCTATACTTGTTTTCTCTTTAAGTTTCTCTTCACAAGCTTTGTTAAAACTACTTTGATGTTGGGCGATCTTTAAAAGGCTTTCTTTGATGGAGACTATGGTTTATTTTTATTTTTGTTTTCATGTAGAAGACACCAACTTGGTAACCATACATGTGTGTTGACTTAATATCTCGTATTTATGACTTTTGTGATATGTCAGTAGTGTATTCATATAATAGTCTCAATGCATTAATATTTCATGAATCTTACAATCAAGTCCAACTTGATTTGCCACATACATAAAATATAAACCAAAGTCACGATACAAATATAATTTGAAATGAATTTGTAACAAGGGATAACTCCAACACCAACTCTAGTTGGAACTCAAATTTTAAGGTTAGGAGCCTTATTAAATTATTAAAAAAAAATTATATTAACGTGAGTTAATCAAATGACAAACAATTAGCTATTTTTTAGGGATATCTTCATTTTTTTCAAATTTAAATTATAAAATAAAAATAAATGTTAAATAAAAAGTAAATAGTTGGTAAAAGCAATGTTACTCACTAGTTTAGATTTGTTTATGCATGCTTCATACTTAGTAAGTAAAGCCTCTTTCTCATTAAAATCTCAAGCTATTGAAAGTTGGCTTATTGCATCTTACACCAAATTTGCATTTCTGAATGCACTTTTCAAAATGAAATGAGAGGTATATGATGCAATAGTAGGAGTGATTGGGCGTTTTAAGTTAAATACTTTTCTATTCTTCTTAGCTTATTTGACTTTTCTTGGAGTTCTATTTTCTCATTCTAATTTAGTTTTTGTCTTAGGCAAACAAGTGGACTTAATTGCTAATTATTGATTGTTTTCGGATTTTATGCTCACTTGACCTATCTTCCTTGTGCAGGACCTACAGAACTCCGAATGAAGCATTTGAGTAGTCCTTGGAAAGATAAGGAAAATATCTACAAGTTTGTCAGAGATAAGCCAAGACCAATTCTGTCATTTGGAGGGTCATTTTAGGCTTGGAAGTCAGAATTTCTGCACTTGAATTTTGGGTTGCGAGTTGGATTTTTATTGGTGTAATTAGCATAATTAATAAGTTTAGATGGGCTTGCTTATGGTCCAATCTTTCCTTCTGACTTAGTCACTATATGCTAGTGCAATTAGTCAGTGAAAAACACATTACATTTTAGCACAAATAGATTTCACATTACACTTTAGAAATTTCCAGAATTAAAACCTTTTCTCTCAATTGTTCTTCATTGTTCTTGACTATTCTTCATTTTCTTCTTCATTTTCGTTTCTGTTCTTCATTGCTCTTGCACTAATTTCATGGGTCTTCTATTGATGATGATCATGGAAGGCTAAACAATCAATCAATCCAAAGATCCAGTCCAAGTAAAAGGGAATTTGAGTTCTGGTTTAGTATTTCAAATTCTGTGTGAATGTTCACTTTCTTCTTCAATCATCTATTCAGTTTTCATGATTATGAATGAGTTTAGGATTGAAAACCGATTAGGTTATGGATTCATTTCCTAATTTTGAATTTTAATCACAGATTAGTTGAATGATATTTCAATTAGGTTGTGATTTCAATTAATTTAGGAGTTACTTCAATTGATCTGCTTCTAATAAATTGAATGAATTTTCATTATATAATCATTATCTAAGAACTATGTGAAAATACAATGAACACTTATGCAACTAACCAAGAGGGGGGGAGGGGGTGAATTGGTGATTTCACTTGGAAAAGAAAATGTCCCATACTAATGGATTCGGGTCCACAACGATGGGTTCAAATGTACGAGATCTTGTAGCACTTACCAATGAGGCCTTATCGATTAGTATTATACAAAAAAATCCATCATAGACACTAATATAATTAGATCTGTTCTTCATAGACAAACTTGGGATTTTCGATCTCAGGTAAGATCGGTTCAGGATCATGGGATCCTTTTCTATCATATAGGAAGGGCTGTTTCACAAAATGTACCTCAGAGTTTTAAAATTTTCTTTCAAAATATGTAACAGCGGAAGACTTAAAAAGGATCGTATCAATCTAAAACCAACTAGAAAAACAATTTACTTCACCAATCAAATTACTCTTGGGTTGTGACAAAGTTTGTATGATAAGCAATTACTATACTTCAAGAGTTAAATGAAATACAAACTGAAATATAAAGCACAAAAGATTTATACTGGTTCACCTCTCAACCCCAGAGGCTACATCCAGTTTTCTTCCAACCAAATCTTGGTTAGAGTTCCACTATAATAAATATCTGTTCTTTACAAGCTTACAAATGATCTCTCTTACCGTCCCTAGGTAAAATTCAAAATCTACTTCCTATAGACTTTTCAAAAGACCAAGAACCAGAGATCCCCTCTCTGTTCTTCCCTCTAGAAACCCTTTCTAGAAAAAGCTTTAAAGAATACAAATGTTATATGGAAGTACCACACAATTATACAACAGAAATTAACTAAAATCAAGCTTAAGGTACAAGAAATATATCACCTTATAATCCTCAGCACTAACAATGATATGAATGATTCAATCAACCTGAGATTATATGTAGAAGATGACTACCAATCTTTCTTGAATTCTTTCTTTAAGAACATGTTTGAACATAACTTTGATCTTTGAGTTACAATACTAAGAACTCATGTAGATCTCATTGACATTCAACAACTATGATTATCTCACTTAATTCTGACTTGGGTACTCTTGAGAATTGTAGAAAATGTTTCTCACTAAGTTTGCACGAGTTAGTAGTTTCTTTTTTTTTCAAACAGAATCATCTTTTTTATTTATAAAAAGCTGTTTTAACTAATGGTAATCGATTATTTCGTCAATGTAATCGATTATTTTATCCATTTAATCGATTAAAATGTTCATAAGGCATTTTTCAGAAACCAACACATGCCTATAATCGATTATTTTACCAAAGTAATCGATTAAAGCAGTGAGAAATTGTTTTATACAATTTCTAATAGCCTTTATGAGTTACTACATGTTTGATTGTTACTACATGATTAATTCATATTAAATAAATGTATGAATGCATGAATTACCCTTAGACAATGAGGATTATAAAGCTTTATCTTAATAAACCAAGCTTAAGAACAAATTACATATGCCATTTAATAAGATTGAGCATGTAAAATATCAAAACTCATTTGCCTCTTCATCTTTGAATACTTTGCTTAGCTTCATGCTTCTAACACTATGATAATTACCATTGCTTGGTTTGGTGAATTGGATTGATGCTCTTTATTCTGTTTTACATTACACCTTATCAATTCGCATTAGTTTATACGTTTTTATGCAATTCTGCAATTATTACTAAACGCATGCAAACTGTTTGACAAAAAACCCCAACTTTTTATTTGTGAATTGAAGTTGGAACCATATTGATAGTGTCTCTGAGTTGACCTAGGTTAATCCTGTGCTATAGAATTAACGTAGTTTAATTGTTTTGAAGCGATATGACATCGGGTTATCAAAACTGGCGCCGTTGCTGGGGACACGGTTCATTGTGTGCTAGCTTTAATTCACTTATAATTAGATAAAAAGAAAAAAGAAAAAACTATTTGCATTCATTCACTGCATATTGACATTCTGTTGCACAATTACACTTTGTTACATTTTTGCATTGTTGTTGTGCATTATAAAGTGTGGATGATGTAGTGGATGTATTACTGTAAAAAAACAGAGACAAACAATAAAAAATAGAGGAAAAAAAATAGAGTAGTAGTATGGATAGGATTAGTGTAGTGTAGTGTAGTGTAGTTGTAGGTCGTGCAATTTATTGTCTAGAAATTTTTGGTCCTGTGGAGTTTGATTGTGAAACTTGGTGTCCGAAGTTTATCCCCCATTCTAAGCAAATTCGGTGTGGGTTAAAATTGGCAAATTCGGCCTCTAAGTAGGAGTTTTCGCAGTTTTAGCACAGGGGCATTCTGGTCATTTCTATAACGCCTCCTTTTGCTCTCTCGTGCTTGATTGATTTTAGATGAAATTTCGTGTCCACTTTGTATTAGAATTATCTTAGTTATAAATTTCATGAAAATTCTTTTTCTTCTTGCTTTGATTTTACAATTTAGTCATAACATAAATGAATTCTCTCTCATGGTTTATTTATAATAAGAATACAGTCCATGATACAGTCCCAAATATACGTCCAAAATAATATACAGACTGTCTAAATTTTAATACAAAATACATATCCACGAAGTAAACACAAAACACAAAATACAATTCATCAAGCTTCCTCATCACACTTTCTTCAATATCATCCACAGCTAATGCTTCACTGTTTCCCTGCTCACCCAAATGAATTGGGGTCATCACAGGTGTCAACCACAGACACAAAAATAGGGTAAGTTTATGACAAACATAGTTTGAATAAAAGCATATATAAAAGAATATATATCCAGATGGTTATAATATAATATGCATGCATGATTTGCCTACAGATTAAATCTCGTCATCTACACAGCACATAGTTCAAATCATACCTTTCATGCAACACAAAGATATACAACATATTCATCTAGTAATGCATGCTCATCTTCTTTATATGATGCATGACTAAGATCTCAGGTTCTCATTAAATGGTACCATAATCAAGATAGCCCCACTCTCTCTCTGTGGCACAGAACTTATCCAACCAGTCGGGGTAGCCCAGTGGCGCATAGGATAGTCACCTCCACCCATGTGATCATCATGGTGGTGTGGTCCTCACTGTCTCAATTATCCCCTAATTCATAACTCCTTTGAACGCGTGGACTCAGTTCAGCTATCTGACAAACAACTCCACGGACTAGCCCCCGTCAGGCATATGCATATGAAGATGCATGAATGATTTATTTTTATTATTTAATTATTCTTCTTCTCATACATCTCAAAGCTCAACATCTTTCGCAACTCACACAAGGATTCCAATACTTCATCCATCTTTGTTTCTTTAGAACATTTCATCAAACATATGATGTGCGTTTAGGGAAACACTCAACAACACATGAAATATTACATAACTTTTGCTTAAGCAACCAACTATGTAAATATAATTCAAATTCAACAACAAGGATTCAAACCAATCACTTAAACAGATTTCATTCATTGTAACAACTTATCAAATATATGGTGTGCAATCTTGTATTCATAGAATACTTTTAATGAAAGCTACTTAAACATTATTCTTCACATAGTTCCACATCATTTTAAGATTAAATAGACATATTCCCAACCAAGTTCTAGTATCAAATTTTACATATATACTTAAGAAAACATAGGAGAGTTTCGGCTAACATCAAACTTATATTAACATATTCTATTGAACAACTATAATTTTAAACAACTATTTTCTTTAAGACAACCATACTTTCTCTATTTTTGGTTAGTTCTAACTTTCATTCATTAAATTAGGTTCAAGTTATTCATCCAATATTCATTTGTTAAACTAGAACCAAGTTACTTAGCCATGTAACCATTCAAACTCTTTAAGACAATTCATCGAACACCTAGAATACAAGGCATAATTCTTCATGAAATAACTAAGAAACTTAATATTCA